>BMAU01015722.1:0-220756 GCA_019973935.1 Trichonephila clavipes
CGAATGTTGAGTATAAGTTAAAATGAGGACTATATATATATATATATATATATATATATATATATATATATATATATATATATATATATATATATATTAGAGTTTTTCTCACTGTCTCTACACAGCTACTGGTTTCTAGGGGTGTAGCTACCGCCGTATCGGCCCCAAAACTACATGGGCCCCAGTATGTGAAAACAAAAAATCGTAAATTTTTTGAAATGGTCCTATTAACAGAGTTCCCATTTCCTTCTCCCTCAAAGAATTTTCATACAGGGCTACTAGCTACACCAGTGCTGGTGTCTCATTCCGTTTAGGGGCAAATCAAAATATAGTACAGTGGGGGATCGGTTAATGAACACTTTCACGAAAGATTTTTGTATTAGGATAACGAACACTTTCAAGAAAGATTTTTTGTGTTTGGACAACGAACCCATATTCGGAGGTGATCAGGGCGACACCCCTTAAATTATGGATGAAATTTTAACAACTGCTAGAGATCTGAAATTGGAGGTGAACGAGGATGACATAGAAGAGCTCATAATGGGACATGAATATGAACTGACGATAGAAGAACTCCAAGAAATTTTGAATGAAGAACATCAAGAAACACAGCGAAATGTGTCTCCTTCTGAACAAGAGGAAGACGAAAGAGGACCAATGCCGACATCTGCCATTAAAGATCTTTTTAAAAAGTGGGAGGCTGTCAGAGTAATGGTCTTAGAATGGCACCCAAACCAAGCTGATGTCAGCAGGTTTGGGGATATTAACACTGACAATGCTATTAATTACTTCCGGAAAATCCTGAAAAAGAGAAAAAAGCAATCGACATTGGACATGTTTTTCAACGCCCCATAAGCAAAAAATGAAAAGGACTGATTAATATGCAAGACTATATATGTATGTATTATTTTTTTAAAAAACTTACTAAGAAATTATACATTTTTTAAAATTTAATTTTTAGGGTCTCCAGAACGAATTAATCGATTTCACATAGAAGTCTATGGTGAATCGATGATCGGTTAACGAACATTTCGGATAGCGAACATAATCTTGGAACGGATTATGTTCGTTAACCGATCACCCACTGTAATACCCGACTTACGTGAGCTCGGAGTTGTGTGGTTTTCAGATTTCGTCAATTCGTCTTTCATTATTATTATTATTTTAATTTTCAACACTGAAACTTAAGGTGACTGCCTATTTCGTACCCAATACTCTTATACAATCAAATTTTTGAAATAAATTGAGTGTTTATAGGAAGAAAAATAAAAAAAAAATATGTAAATTCATAACATTTTTAAATAAATTTTATACTTTTAGAAAAATTGGTTGTTTTCAAGAAAATTTTACCAAATTTTTACTAAAACGGGTAACACTGTATAAAAATTTCTAATACAATCATCATAATTTTCTTTATACGCATATTATGATGCTCTTCAAAATGAACTAAAATCTAAGAGAAATATTAAAATACAAAAACATTACAGAGACAATTATGCATACTAATACGAAAATTTTGATATTTTTAAAGTTTTTTTTTCTAAAAACTACTCTAAATGAAAAAATATTTAACCTACAACAAAACTTGTAGCCCACTTTATGAAAAATAGTATACTTAACATTCCCAAAAAATTTCAAAACGTTATCTGGTTTGGTACTTAAGGTATCATGAACTTTCTTTCGAAAACATAATTTTGAGAAAATCTCACCTAAAGTTTTATCTTACTGCTTTTTTGCATAAAGTGTGATGTTTTTTTAAAAATCACTATAACTTTATTTCTATTTCGCGTAAAGGAAAAAAACTGTTTTGGAAAGGAAAATGCTCAAACTATAAGATTTTGAAATAAAAAACTGTCTTATGTAAACGAAAAATGAAATTTTCAAGGTAGGCAGTCACCTTAAACGAATCAGTGCCAGAGTCTGATGTAATGGGCTCAATTCATGTGACGTCATAATCATGATAGTGATAGCCACATGATTTTAGCTAATCAATTCAGAAACTCATGTGACGTCATAGTCACACGATAAAAACTATCTTGTGTTTCCTGCTAATCAGTTCACGCGCTCCGGTGTTGCCAAGTTTTGCTCTTTGCAGAAACTTTCTCTTAAAAAGTACATTGTATACAAAATGTATTTTATTTAAAGGTATAAGAATAAAATACGCGTTTTTTTAATTTTAAAAAATCTTTTTCAAGAATGTTTCCCCCTAACATTTAAACATCTTTACCCAAGTATGAAATTTGAAATTTTACTGAGTTTTACAAATAGAACAAGTACAATTAATTTAATGTTTGTTTTGAACTCAATGGAAAACACGTGTTTGTTTTTATCATGTGACTTCATGAATTGAGCCCATTGGTAATGTGATTGAAAAAGTTGTAGTGTGTTCTTGACAGGCAAATAAATTTATAAATGAATAGTGATGACATTCAAGAACTGCTGGATTCTCATAAACAGGAGTTGGCAATTGATGAGCTCATAGAAATGTAAGAGCAAGGCATTGAAGAACTTAAGTTTTAGAACCAGTTCAATCAGAAGATCGAATTTGACGGTTGGGAATTCGATAGAAGGTTTTAGTTTAGTTGAAAATGTTTGCAAATTTTTTAGGAAATACAGGTACCCACGAAGAGCGTATTTTTTCAACAAAACAAGGATTAAAAAAATTATTATTATGCTCCGAGGACATTTATTGGGAGAAAAAAATCTTTGAAACGTACAAAACTACTTTGTTAGATTTTATTAAACTTTCTACATCAAAATAACTTCGGTGTGCGATTTTGTGTTTGTGTTATCTAAAATTTTATCAAACATTTTTATTTCTAAATTATTATATTCTTTCGTCTCCAGTCCCAACTAAAAGTACTTTATGTGTATTTATATGCGAAACTGTACCCCGACTTATACGGTTATCACGTAGCCCCACCTATCACGTAAAGTCGGGGTATTTACTATATTTAAATTTGAGTAATTTTTCCGTAGAGCAGTATATCTAAAGGAAAATACAATTATTTTCAAGAAACAATGTTATCTTGGTCTAGTGGAAAAAAGCCCTTTTCTTATCTCCTTTCTCACCTTTAATTTTTGGAAGAGATTTCTTGAGTTCTTGTAGTAGTTAACAATTTCAGTTTGTTAAAACTTTGAGGAGATCACAAGTTTGGTAAGAGCTAATAGTGTTTGAGTGTTTTATCGGCATTTCTAACATAGTTATTGTTTATGTTTTTTGGGGTTTTTGGGGATTTTCTTTTGAAAGAGTCATCTCTAGGTTATCTTCGCTATCGAGATGTGCCCTCTGTTGTCCATTACTGGAATTAGTATTTACACAAGAAGCATTTTTTTTATTTAGCAATATTTACAGTTGGACCTTTTCATTTGCGATCTTTTGCAAGGTTTTGGGAACCTGGGGCAATTTGAATATGTATCTACATCTCTTCGCAATAGATACAAAATGGTTTTTTTTAAGTTTTATTTTCAATGCTGTGTCTTTAGTATTAGTGGCCCAGTGGCCGAGTGGTAGCATATCGCGCTTCCATTCCACAGATTCGGGGTTCTACTGGAGGTTCACACTGGGGGGTTCGTATCTGACTGACCACCTGATCGAGACATCTGCTCATGCACCTCAGCGCCCAATGGTCACATATACTGAGAGGGCACAGTAGGCCCTGGACCTCATGGGCTGTTGCACTACTGAGTTTGAGTCTTTAGTATGAAGAATGTTCCTGCATTTCAGACATCTGAGTTTTGTGTGAAGGAGGAGGTGTGAGGAAATCTAATTGAAACGATAGAAAACATTATTGTTACTATGTCCTTCGATGCGTGTAGTCATATAACAGATTCTATCAGTTTGAAAAATTTTCTTTCTTTCCTGAGAAGGAAGATGGATTATCCTGAAAATATAAAGGGGTAACTTTGTCTTCCTTTTGATTGGTTGAACTATTTTACTGCTGGTGAAACCAAGATCTTTAAGTTCCTTGGAAACATTTTAGGAATCAGTTTTCTCTGAGTAGATCTTTCATTACAACTTTAACAAGCAAGTCTAGTTTGGGTTTAAAAATGTGTTGAACATATTTATATTCTAATGGATGGAATAGTTTTCTCTTCTGTTCGTCATTTATAGTTTAATGTATTTCCCCGACCGTAGCGTTTACACTAAGTAAATAAAACGATATAAATCTGCTAACAATTACATTGATAAATCTCCATAATGTTTTTGCAAACTAAGGAAAAAATCACAATAATTGGAGCAACATTAAGATAAAAAAACATTAACAAAAGAGATTTCAAAGAATAAATCTTCGCCTTATCTTATCTACGCGTAGGTTGGAAGTTGACTCCTTAATCCTTTCGATGCTACTTGAGGGTGCTCTGTTATTCTAGATCTTTTCAACATGCATCATTAACTTTACTCTCATACATAGGAGAAATTTATTATAGTTTTTAGTATTATTAGAAATGAGAAGAGTAGAGATAGATGTTATAAACTGTGCTGTTTGTAAAAAATGCAGCACCATGAAGGAATCATCAGAAGTAAATGAAATTTAATGCTCAAATGACTTGTATTAGTACAAATAAATGACGAAAGTTTCAAAGCAAAGAAAACAATATTAAGTGTCCGAAATCAGTATTTCGTGTAGCCACCACGCACTGCAATAAGTGCTGCTGTACGACGTGGTATGGAGTCAAACAGATTTTGAATGTCTGCTTGTGGAAGAGAATTCTCTATATTGCTTGTATGCGCAGCAAAAGTTCGTCTTTTGAAGCTGCAGGACGCGGATCACGAGCGAGACCCCGACTTACCAAATCCCACACGTGTTCAATAGGTGACATATCCGACGAATAAGCAGGCCAAGGAAAAAGTTACATGTGTTAGGCTGAACAGAAGACTCGAACAATCTTTGCAACATGTGGGCGTGCATTATCCTACTGAAAGATAGCTCCAGGAATTCCTTGAAGGAAGGAAACGACTTCGGGCTGTAACACTTCACGGGCGTACCAATTGCTATTGAGATTACCCTCAATTCGTAGCAAATGGGATCGTCCATGATGCGGAATCACACCCCAAACCATAACTCCAGGTGTTTTGGCACTATGCCGTTCGATAATGCACTCAGGAAGGCAGCGTTCACCGGCATAGCGTCTAACACGAATGGGGACATCATGGTCCCACAAATTGAAGCGTGATTCATCTGAAAAGATAACTTGGTACCAATCAGCTTGCCAGGCTCTGTGCTCATGAGCCCATTGCAGACGCAGCCGTCGATGGTTTGCCGTGAGGGGGATCATGTTTAAAGGCCCTCTTGAACGAAATCCACGGTGTAGAAGACGTCGAATCCGACATTAGTACACCTGTAGCAGTAGACCAACGTGTTGCCAACTGACTGGAGGAAGCTGCACGATCATTCACCGCCATGCGGAGCAGGTGTCGACCGTCGCCTGCTGACGTCACCTTCCGTCGTCCACTGCCAATTTTTCGAGTTGTTTTGTGTTCGTTGGTCCACTACTTCCAAACTCACATCACTGTGGAACTATTCCGCTGCACACGAGCTCCTATTGCGCGATAGGAAAATCCTCCTTCTCGAAGGCGGATAATCCTCCCCGTTCAAACTCCGTAGGTTGTTAAAATTTATCCTTATTTCGTTGTGGAGGCATACTTAGGTCTCACTAAACGTTCACCACTGAGAAATAATCATTAACTATTTTCAACGTCCCGCTACAGGCTTCTATTTATACTCTTTCAGCATCATATTAGAGGGCGCTGCACACTGAAACTTTATTATTTTACGTAACATTCCATAATTGATATTTTCTGCACAGTTCATTTAATTCTGATGATTCCTTCATGATGTTGCATTTTTACACAAACAGCAGTGTATAACTTCCTCTCTGATAGGGGTTATGCTTGACTAAATGGTGACTTTTATGACACAGTAAAAATAATTATAAACACTTGAATAAAAATATTCCACACGAGGTTCTCTGATTAATTAATTTAAAGTAAGAAACACTCACAAAAATATATTCTTGAAGCTATTTTCTGCATATTGTTCTATTCCGCTTACTAAATATTTTTTATTATCGAAACATACTCTCTCAAGTAAGTACATTTAAGTAGACAAAACTAATCTTTCGCGTTAGGTTGTAATCAGGAAAGTATTTTGGAAAATGTATTCCAGAACAGATTTTAAATTAATGTCACTCTAGAACTATGAGGGACATAGTTACTACGGAACTTTTAAATTAAGCCCCTGCCTGATGATCACGACTCCATCTTAGTTAAAACACTTATTACTTTCTTTCTCTTATTTCCACGCAACGGGAAGCCTCAAAAATTAGATTTAAGTTACCATATTTCAACCACTTGATATTCCAAAAAATGCTTTGAAATGAAATCGGGATTCACGCTCATAATCCGCAATTCAAAGAGCATGCAATTATGTCTTTAGTACAGAACTAAAAACCATGATCTCTTCAATGATGATAACTGTAAGGCTGATTACCGGTTAATGAATCGAATATTGCAGCAAATCCTAGTGAAGACAATAAAAGCAAGAATGTAAGCAATATTTCCAGTGCTTTAAAATATGTTTTAGCATGTTTTTAAGCGAAACATTCCATGTGCTCACACTATGTAACAGATCTATTCGCGTTCTTCCAACTAATCCTCTTGGGGACTAATAGTTCTTTAAGGTATCCGACTACGTTTGGAATTGTGATTTTAAAAAAGCGCATAAATGAATAATTTTCATGATATTTAGTGTCCCTTAGATTAGAATACACGTATAAAATAGTTTTGTTTTAACAAAAAAAAATTATTTAAATACAATATTTTGCCAAAAAATTAACTTGCAATAAATTTTTTTCAAAATGTTCTCCTTTTATGAAAAATGCTTCTAAAATAATAATATTTAGCTTATATAAAGACTTCTCCAGAGAGTCTGAACTATTTTTTTGAAAAATTCACATTATTTTCAGAGTTACAACCAGTTGAAATAATTATCCGAAGTTTTTTCTTAAAATTTCTCCCCTCTGTTGTAAAACATGGATAAAGCCACTTCTAAGTTATATATTTCAAAAGTTCTAGCTGAGCCTCTGTACAGAGGTCTTAGCTATATACAGGCAAAATATTATTATAATAGACGCATTTTTCACAAAAAGGAGAATATTTTGAAAATGGGTCATTCTATATTCATTTTTTGTCAAAATATTGTACTTAAATAATTTTTTATTGTAATACTATTCCTAGAACAATTTTATATACGTTTTCTAATCTAAGTGACACTAAATATCAAAAATATTATCTATTTATACGCTTTTGCAAAATCACAGTTCCTAACATAGTCCGATACCTTAAATATTGTTCTATTGAAAACTTTCCTTCGAAGAAGATGTGATTATTTAAATCAAGCCTTGCATATAAGGATTAACTTTCAAGCTTGATGGGAGAGAGAGGTTAGAAGCGAAAAGGATTGCAAGTAGTAATTAACGTATAGCTAGGCGAGAGCGCTTCGTAGAGAATTTGAATAATATTAAGATTGACAATTTGTGTGTGGGGTCAATTAAGTAATAAAGCGAATTCAGGTCGTTTGAATTAGAAAGCTTTTGAAATTCCCTTCTAGTTTCTCGTTTACCTCGCTATTGCTCCCCATACTTACCAATGGGTGCATTTCTTAAATTGGGTGGTTGAATTTGTACCGTTGTTGAGAATCTGTTAATAAATAATGCTTGTATTGACTATAGCTCATCTTCCTTCCGACCCTCTCTCAGTAATGGATGGCACCGGCCATCCATACAACTATGAGGAATAACATTAACTCGTATTTAAATATATTTTTTAAATTTTTGTTATCAAAATTTTGTTCTTTTCCAAATGAATTTCCATTTTTCAAAGGATTTTAGTTTCCCTTGCCACTTGAGCCATGGTAGTTGAGTGGTTAAATTCACGAACTTAAAGCGAGTCGTGAGTTCAAAATCTAGTTCTACTAAAGACCATCCGCGTAGAGGAGCTAATACACGTTAAACTGTCAAGGCTTTTGATATAAACTGAGAATTCGTCTTATAAATGTTGCATTTAACTTCTCGATTACGCAAATTATATATGCACATACCGAATTCTGTTTTTACACGATTTTGATTTTACGCAAATTAGAAAACAAAAATGTAATTCTCTTTTTGATGGATTTAGAATTAACACGATAGACCAGAAATCCAAGAAGAAATTTTGCTTTACTTTTATTTTTATTACAGCGACATTAAAGGCGAGAAACATAATGCAGATTCCATTTGTGATAATTTCATGAATTTTATTATCTCAGTATGGAAATCCGTCTGATTTGGAAATATCAAGGTATCAAGCTCACGTTACCAAATACCGACATATATATATATATATATACAGCAGCGTTTCTCAAACTGTGGGGCGCCCCCCCCTCGGGGGCGTGATAACTTTACAAGGTGGGCGCTATCATATTGAAAAGTCGAAAACAAAATGTTATTTAAAAATTATAAATTTCCTGAAAGAAACAAAGCAAAATATATTATGACATAATAAAAAAAACATTAATATTTACACTGATGTAATACACTGATAAATGTATCCCTACTGTGCGCAATGTGTTTCATAATTTACTTATCAATACTAAGTGGAGAACAAGCTTGATAATTATCAGTGACCCTAATGGGTTTCTATTAACCCTTATCTTGATAATTTGTACGGTTTATAATTAATCCCTTAACTGCCGATTAAAAGTTACGTGATTCGCTCCCCAATGTCACCGTTTACCACGTAGACGAACGTATTTTGATGTGTTTATTTAGGGGGAGGAGAAAAGAAATAAGTAAGCAAATCCTCTGAAATAAGTAAATCCTTCGCAAACACTGTCAAGATCCTTAATTGCATTCCACAGGCCTCGGAATAATTATATGAATAGCACTGCACAGAATAGATCGTATTTCGGAAAGACGTACATATACGTCCAGAAAATGAATGATTTGGCTGAGCGAGACGTTTATATACGTCGGTGGCACATATGAGGTTAAAGTCGTATTGAAGCTTTAAGTGTCAAAGTATAGCATTATTGAATTCAATGCATTGTTATTGTATGGTGGGGGGCGCGATGAAAATGATAATTGAATAGTGGGTCGCGTATATTGCAAGTTTGAGAATCACTGATATACAGTGACCTATTCAAAACGCAAACAAAACGACTAATTACTGAATTCGTTTTTAAATCTATTGAAACATCAACCCCGCTGGAGGCTTGTCCTAATTCTGTTCAAGAGATTACTGATAGAATTTCTCTGATGGAGCACGAAGACGATACTTAAGAAATTTCTAGTGCTAGCAGTAATACAGCAATCTTACGCAAACGCACGCGTTTATTGTTTGAAAGTGGTATCCCATACAAAAAAATAGAATCTTTTGTGTGTAACCAGTGGCGTAACGTACACCCCCGCCACCCCTGCACCGCGGGGGGGGCAGGACTCAAGGGGCCCCAAAGCCTGAGTGATGCCGATTGCTACGGCTCTCGTAAGATCCGGCTACGGCTCAAAATCTGATTTTGCAGGGGGGCCCGAAAATTCTCCGTTACGCCACTGTGTGTAACTCATATTATTTTACCAAATTTTTGCGTTTATAAATTATAATGGCATGTCAACCCCCCCCTTTTTTTTTAAACGAAGATTTGTTTTTGTGTGATATTTATACAATTGTGACGTCTTACGCGTCTTTCCTTTAACAAGTCCTTTGGGCCCGAATTAATGGCAACTCTTTTCCAACCAAATCCAAGAAATTAGATGTGAATAAGAGATGCAAATAAACGGACTTTAAATATAGGATCTTAGAGTAAGCGGGACGGCAATGTAAAGGAATGTTAGACAATTGATGTGCGTTGTGGCAGTTGATGATTATTACAGTTAGCGTTTCAAGATTGAATAAGTTGTGCGTGACGTGGATATACATATTGGTGTTCGACTAGAAGTTATTCGCAAAGCTGCATCCCATTGCAGATAAAGACAAATGCTATTACAAGATATAATAAGGTAGGATTGATTATTTAATATTAGAATCGAGGATTAGGTGGTTCACTTATTGAGATTGGTCTGAATTAGATTATATATATATTGTGTTTTGCGTATTGCGTCATCGTAGATTCTCTCGTTTTAATTATTATAATTGAATTTGTTAAAAGTTTAAGTTGAATATCTTAATAAAGTCATATTAAGATAATGTTTGATCCTAGTTCTTTCGCTAATCCTACACCTCTAGCTCACGCTGATGCTTCGAGGGATGTACTCCCAAGGGGAGGAACATCACACAATCTTTACGAAATCAAATGCTTAAGATATCAAAAAAATTCATGGTTTGTTGTACAACTTTTGCTGACTTCTTAGGACAGGATCCAGTGTTCTATTTTTCCGTAAATACAATATATGTTTTTACACGAATTTTTTTACACGCATTCTTTAGGAATATAACTATCCAATAATAATAGAATTAGGTATATACAGGGCTGGCTAGGCAAAATGCAACACCCTAAAGGAAGCATGCAAACACATGTGAAATTTACATTATGCATTGGCGGAGATGAAATATTCAAATCATAATGGGTAATGGTAACGTCACCTGCAAATGCTATATCAGGAGAGAACAGATTGGTGATTTGAAGTACGGTAATTGTTTTTCCGTGCGTTTTTTCTTGCATAAACCTAAGCCTCGTGGAAGACAAAAAGCGTTTTTTGACGAAGTTTCTGAATTCGACCGATAGTAATAATGCGAATATAAAAATGTTTCAAAGTAAATTATGTACTGTAATTGAAAGCGCTCAATTTAAGAATTATAATCCAATAAAATTTTCAAAAAGAAAACACGAGTAACTCTCCAAGAATTCAATATTGAACTTGACCTTAAGGTTATCTTTATGTAATGTTAAAAAATGGGATCCACAAAATCAGGACATTTTTTTTTCAAACGGAAAAAATGCTCTTACACTAATATAGTGAAAATCTCCTAACACGAAACCGAGAGGACTGAAATATTTTTTCGTGTTAAAAGAATATAGCAATAAAGAATATTGAAAAAAAAGAGAAAGAAAAAAAAATACATTCACAAGAAATTAAGTTTATTAGAGTACATTTTATTTACATAGATATGCATATATTCACATATATTTAATAAAAATCAATGAAACAGAAACATTCACAAGAAATTTAATACAAAGTTTTATACAAAGTTTATAGAACATTATGAGATTTCCCTTGCTTGAACCACAGAAGAACAGCCGTCTCCAAATCCTCGTGCTTGGCCGATCTCATTCGTTTTCGCTCTGACTCAAACTTATTCCGTTCAAACATTTCCGTAATTTGCTCTATTTTCTTAATTGTTTCTGTTATAATATCAAAATTTTTACGGGCTTCCGTTTTTAATCAACAGCCTTAAGGAGCTCCATCTTCATTTTAAGCGAAATAGCAATTTGCATTCCATCTGAGCTCTTTGCCATTGTGCTCGTAAAAAATTCTTCTAAAATAGAAGGAGAAAAAAACAAATCAACTCACTTGTTTTTACTGAAACTGTATTGCATTTGTCACTAAATTCCAAAGCCAACTGAAGAGAGATTAGATGTTTTTGTGACCATTTTCAGGGGCGGAGGGTGAAAGTTGGCTCATGTCACAGGGTATTCCGAGGATATTTCAAAGCTAAGTTATCCTCCTTTCTACGAAACATGTGAAACTACCTCTTTCATTTCACACCCCGAGACTGGCTGATGTTTTCATATTTTGTTCATTCCTCGAAGGGAAATATTTTCGTGTTGAGCCATTTTCGTTTTGTATTAAGAGAAAAAATGCATGAAAATACATAGTAGTTTGTCGGGATCGTTGTATTATTTCGTCTTAAGCGTTTTCGCGTTAAATATATTCTTGTATTTTATTCTAATTTCCCTAACTAGCCTTGGTTATACTATCCATTACAATTTGAATCAACCCATTTTTCTTAGAAAAAGACACGTTCCCCCATATTGCATTATTAAAATGTTATTTACATAACTTTGTTTGAAGTGAGAAAAGAGGTCATATTTATTTAATATTTCAAAATATCGAAAATGTAGTTTGATCAATGGATATGTGTGATATATCTGCATGAATTTTTATGAACTTTGGCACACTGTTTCTATCCGGTAACATGTTCTGGTCTTAGATTTTGATCAATGGCATTATGTGAAGACACTTTGAATTAATTTGTACATTAACTCACTTTTCTTTTTCTTTGTGCTCACTGGTCCAAGATAAACAGAAATGAACAAGGGGGAGGATAAAACGAAAATCCTTAAGGTATTCGGCATAACAGTAAACAATAAAACTTTGAAAGATAGACAACGAGCCGTGACTCAGATTGAATAGCTCATGGAGAGCATGTCCTGTAGCTGTGAAGAAAACGCTTTGGGTGTAATGGCCTCTCCTTGGAAAAATTGTACTCAGTTATCACACCAGAAAGAATTAATTCTAAAGATCTAGGATCACCACAGTAACCTAATGTATCCAATTATGATTTCTATTTGTGGGGCAACCCGAAGGACAAATTCTACTTGATCAAACCAGTAATTCTTAACGCAGTGTAATAGAATATACGCAGTAGTATCACTAGCATCCAACGGGATGAGTTCAAGTAAGTCGCATTGAAAGTGACCATCAGGTCAGCTTGTGTAGAGAATAATTTATTGTTTATTTATCCAACGCTCATGCTTGTCTTCTTGACCATTTGACGCCGAGCCTCCCATTACCGATTGACGACGTCGTCAATCGGATATTCATTGAGTCCAGTGCATTGAAGCAGGTGGTCGCCATCCATTCTGGCATGACTGCGGAGCCGGCAGGCCTCGTCAGCAGCCAGGCCAAGCAAGTGGAGGTATACTCCCAAAAAGTCATGTCCGGTGGTTAGGTGAAAGAGGACAACAGCCTTACTCTCTCCAGGTGCCTCGGGATAGAATTCGCAGCGTCCAGGATTACCCATGGCTTTCCAAAGATCTTGGTGTTTTGGGTCGTGGTAGTAGTAAAGTTTGCATCATTTCAGTAAGGAAGACTTGATTTCGGCCAACAAATTTATTAATTTTAGCAATTATTTAAACGTATACACGTTACATCACAAAAACAGCCCACACTTTACATAAGTCTCAACGAGTTCTGATCTACCGCGCAACCTGCTTTGCGCGGGTGACGGATTTCCCCTTGAAATAATCCCCAAGGTATCATTACACGGCCGATCTGGCATGATGATTCAGAGGAGTCTTACTCCTTCCCCCATTGGAAAAGCATCTGTCTGAAGACGATGCGCCTGAAAATAGACTAAAAAACAAAACAAAAATACATGGATACAATTCACAGAGAAATAATTGAAAATTGGTTAGCGTGCAGAGCCCCAGATAATATAACTCCTCGGAGACACATAAATATACATGTATTACAAAAGACTACATAATAGAATTGGGAATTTTACAAGGAAAAGAAAACCCGAGAGAATATACATATACTGAATACTCTACACATGTATGTTAATTATTACTAGTTCTTTAATTATACTTCTAAAAACACTTTTAGTGATACACATAACGATACAATTACTGGTAAATCACATATATGTTTTGGTATAGTAAATACAACCTATATAAGTAAACAAACCAAAAAGCAGAGCACATTAACATCAAAAGTATTACCAAGAATTATCCTAAAAAAGAAATGTTAAACAATAAAGATACAGTTTGCATACAAGGAAATGCACATCTGAAAATTCACTAAATCTAACTACTTATAAATTGGAAAATAATTAAGATCCATGAAACACAAACAATGCTTTTTAATTTATCCTAACTCTCTCTCTCTCTCTCTCTCTCTCTCTCTCTCTCTCTCTATATATATATATATATATATATATATATATATATATATTCAGACATTAAATAAAAACTAAAATCATCTAACTATGAATATCAAGCTTCTTTCAAATAATATTCTCGAATTGATTCTAAGATAATACATGTAACAGCATACTAAATAAATAAATCAATCAATAATAGATGGTTTCCTAGCAACTATGAAAATTCCATTTTTAAACATATATACAACATTAACAAAAAATAATAATAATAAGGCTACACCATGGATTTTCAATGTTTAACCCAAACGAGGATGAATTCCACCTCCATACAATGTCCAACCTCAGCGCTCACTTAAAGGGGTTGGAAGCAAAGGTCCAGTTCCGTTCCCTTCTCCCAAAAAGAAATAACACATCACTCAAAAAGTCCCGGGAGATGTTGTCGTGTGTTCTCAATTTATGTCTAACTCGTTTCCTCATCTAGATTTTCGTTGTCTCTTGATCTTCTCTCTCTCGTAATGATTGCCGCACCTTCCCAATACCAATTAGTTTGATAAAATCTGGCAGTTTCCAAGCAAGTGTTCCTATTCCTCTCATATCCTGTGAATATTCACGCTTAAAGCTCCAGTACTAGGGTACAAATACAATATTGTTTGAGGCTTTTAAATTCACTTTTCGCTGTAATTTGTTAACTGACATTCTGCTTAACTCTTTGAGTTTTCTCTTAGACAATTTCGGCTTTTCTTTAATTTCATACGTCTCATCCTCGGCAGAAATTGGCGGTACATTTGATGAGTCTCTAGATAAACCCTTTTCTTCCTCAACAGCGACAGGTTGTTCTACAGCATTTGGATCCACACTAAGTAATTGGGCTCGTTCACTTTTAAAAACAAAAACCTCCTCGTCTGCTTTTTTACATCTTTCTTCTGGTAAGCACTCCCGTTCTTCTTTCATTCTCATTTTATGTTCCTCTTGAACATGTCGTACCTGCTCTTCCACAAGCCATCATTCTTTCTTCAATCTCATCTCTTCTTCCAAAGCTATTCTTTCGCGTTCACTCTTCTTTCTTCTTCCATCCTCCGCCTTTCCTCCACTGCTTTGGTTTCCTTCTCAGCTTTGAGTCTGGCCTCCACCTCAGCTTTGAGTCTGGTATGCTCCTCTTCTTTATGCATTGTTTCTCTTATTCTAGTCTCGTTCTCTGTTTTCTTTCTGAGCTCTGCCATTTCCTTTCTAAATTCTATATCTTTATCCTTGGTGCTTTCAAAATCCCCCTGATTCCCAAAATCAAATAATTGAACATTTTCTAACAGAATCTCATAAGCGGTGGCGCTAATCAACATGTCGTTGACAAGTTTCTTGGACATAGCGCACATGATTGAAACCGATCCCTGCTTTCCATCGCCTATTTTTAAGTTAAATAGTTTAAGAGCAGCTATTTCCTTTTCACCAAATGCCGAAATGATTCGGATAGTTCCCTCACCTTCTCTACAAACTTTACCGATCAAGTCTTTGCGTAAGACTGATATTTGTGCTCCTGTATCGATTACCGTTTTTATGGACGTTTGTCCACATTTGATATCAACTAACTGAAGATCATCAATTCCATTCCTTGTGTTGATGGGAACGGAGACTGGTATTGAGACCCTAGCAGTTACCACTTCTTTGGTAAAATCTTGTTCAGTTCCCTTAGCAGTAATTATGTTACTTCTGGCATTGCGAGGCGGTGTCTTTCTTGTATTTTTCGGACATTCTCGAGCCAAATGTCTTACATTTTCACAAATAAAACATTTAGGCTTAAACCCTCTACTTGTTCCCGTGTTTGACTCTATCGGTAATTTAGCTTTCCTAAAAAATGATGCATCTTTTGGTTGCAGACTAGCGCCCTTATTATCCGAGACAAACTTATTATTTGTCGGCCTGTACCTCGTATCGTTCGAGTGGGCTCCCCTTACATTAGCCCTCACGCTTTCGTATTCATCTAGCTTGTCAGCTAGGTCGCCTGGAACAATTGATTTAACCCAGTTGTCAACAAACTGTTCTCTTACGTCACCAGGGACACGTCGTTTGAACTGATATGTAATCATGAGGTTCTTCAACCCCTCAAAATCATTTACGCCAAGACCTCCAAGCCACTCTTCAAAATAGCTGGTTATTTCGAAAGCAAAATCACGCCAAGATTGAGCTGGATTCCGCTGGTGTTTTACAAACTTCTGCCGAAAAAATCTCTGCACTAAGTTTGAAACGTTTCAGCAATAGACCTTTAATATAATCATAGTCGTCAAATTTTTCTTCTGCTTCACGAGCCATTAATTGGTTAATTTCACTTGGCATAAGAGCCAAAAGAGCCGATACCCAGTGTCTTTTTCGATGCCAACTCTCTTTGCCTGTCGCTCGAATAAGGTCAAGAACAAAACTATGTCCCCATCTTTCATTTCAAATTTGGGTACAACTTTCGTTAACTCATAGATGCTAACTTTAGCCTCAGGTGTACTGGTTAACTCCTTAAGCCTTTCCTTCTTTAATCGTAATTTTTCCAACAGTAATTCATGATCAAGCCTTTTCCCTCTCTCTTTCTCAAATTCCTGCTGTTCTCGAACCAATTCCTGTTGTTTTCGAAGTTTTCTATCCTCTACTATAATTGTGAGTAAAGTTTTGCTAAACTCCTGCAAAAAAACAACCATTTTACACTTTCATTTCGAGAACTCGGCGACATAAATTAATAATTTATTTCTCTCTGATTACAAAATGAGGAGTCATATTATATAAGAATGAGGCTCTTACCTTATTTTTTGTTATTCCAAAAGTGACTTCCGTTTTTGTGAAGACAAGCGCTTTACTTTTTTTTTTAAATTTACGTTAATTTAATATGTTTGCAGAATTTTGCCGACTGCGCCAGTAAAGTTTGCATCATTTTAGTAAGGAAGCCTTGATTTTGGCCAACAAATTTATTAATTTTAAAAATTATTTAAACGTATACACGTTACATCACAAAGACAGCCCACACTTTACATAAGTCTCAACGAGTTCTGATCCACCGCGCAACCTGCTTTGCGCGAGTGATGGATTTCCCCTTGAAATAATCCCCAAGGGATTATTACACGGCCGATCTGGCATGATGATTCAGAGGAGTCTTACTGTAGTCACATTTGTCAATGTATGTGGAAATAATGCTTTTTGCTCTTCTGAGGGTCAAGGGGACTTCCGGTTGAGACGACTCAGCTCCTTTCTTGGCTTTTTGGTCGGTTCTCTCATTCCCGGGAATCTCCAAATGACTTGGCACCCAATGAGTTCAGCCACATGAGATTAGATCCGTAATTTTAACTCGGCACTGAATTGTGTTATGGCAGTCAGTTGGTGTACTGCTGCTTAAAAATAAAATTTCAGCTTTGGAGTCGATGAAGAAAACAACTTTTGCAGGAGCTAAGCAGTAGCTAGTAATTGCGTTGTAGCTTCACAGACAGCTGAGACCTAACCATCGTAGTTGATGGCGTTTCCCCCCACAGTCAATGAGTCCGAAAACAGCCGGCAGAACCATACCTATGATTTTTCTGGTATTTCTGATAAATATGAATCAATTAAAGAATATGGCAATCAGCATTTCCAGTAATAGAGATCGGTAAAGACAGAAAAACTTATGCGAACAGGCTTTTGTTTAACATCTACTTGTATAGTATTGTCTTACAGTTCACGTGGTCTTCACATACTTTGGATTCGGTTTCTCTTGGGCCATCCTGTAGGATAAGAAAAATATGAATGCAGAGTAACAATGAGGTATCCACACAGTTTGGCGTCTCCTAACTCGGGTTTTCTCCCATCCAGCCAAATTGGCATCAAACTGAAATAACTCCACTCCGATCATGAACGTCAATACCAAAGAGTATATAAATAGTCAGGGATTAAGAGAAATGGAGATGATTGGACAATATTGCCACGTCAATTAGTGCTTGAATTATAGTCGCGTAGCTGACTTGATATTTAGTAGATCTAGGAGGATTTCTTTTCGGCAAGTTTCAGAGGCTGCATTTTATTTCAAATAAGTAAACGTTTATTCTTAACCTTTAGCTTGTCTTGGCCGCATATCGCGCGTACTCAGTTCTAATGTTCAAATTAATAAAATTATTATGAATACTTGTTTGGGCCCCAGAAGTCGGCGAGATCTCCCCCTGAACCAACATGAGGAAGTGATATCACCGCAGCAGTGACAAATGGATACTTGTGGTATAATTACGAATTTTCCATTCTTTTTCTTCATGAAAATGTGAAATGCCCAAGTTTAAGTTCTGATCTATGACATTTCGTGAAAACGACCTTAAGTGTATCCCTGTATTAACGTATACCTTCCTTTCTTTCCTAGGATACGATCTGAAGAATACACCTCATCAACACATACAGGTACTCATATGGATGCCCCATCTCACTTTATCAAGGATGGAATCAACATCGATCAAATACCTATCACTCAGTTCGTTGCACCAGCAGCTGTTATTGATATCACCGAAAAAGCTTCTCAGAATCCCGATTCAGAGGCTACTATAGATGATCTCACCCACTGGGAATCCATTACCGGTCATAGCTTAAACGGTAAGATCCTACTTTTCAAATCGGGTTGGGGATCCAAGTACTACAACTCGACAGCATATCTTGGAACTTCAGATGATGACGTGACTAACTTGATCTATCCGGGAATATCTCCCGAAGCAGCCCAGTGGCTGGTAGACAACAGAAATATTAAAGGCGTGGGAATGGATACTTTGTCCTTCGATAAGGGCACGTCGCAAGATTTCAGAAGTCATCAGATCTTACTAGGGCATGGAGTTTTCGGATTAGAAAATGTGGCCAACATGGAGGAAGTACCCATTCACGGAGCCATGCTCTACGTTTTACCCATGAAAATAGCTGGAGCCAGTGGAGCTCCAACTCGAGTCATTGCTACTTTTCCCGAAGTGATTTTTAACTAACCTTTGTAAGTTTCAGATGGTCTTAGGTATTTACGTTAAGTGCCTATTTGAGTGTTAGTTGATACAATATGCAGTGTTAATTGATTGGCTATATTATTGATAATAAACTGCTGTTTGTGAAAAATGCAACGCCATGACGGAATCATCAGAATTAGATGAAATTTAATGCACAAACGACTTGTATTAGTACAAATAAATGACGAAACTTTCAAAGCAAAAAAACAATATTAAGTGTCCAAAATCAGTATTTGGTGTAGCCACCACGCACTGCAATAAGTGCTGTTATACGAAGTGGTATAGAGTAAAACAGATTTGAATGTCTGATTGTGGAAGAGAATTCCATATTGCTTGTATACGCAGCAAAAGTTCATCTTTTGAAGCTGCAGGGCGGGGATCACGAGCGAGACGCCGACCAACCAAATCCCTCACGTGCTCTATAGGCGAAATAACCGGCGAATAAGCTCCAGGGATGCTTTGAAGGAAGGGAATGACTTCGGGATGTAGTACTCCACGGACGTACCTGTTGCTATTGAGATTACCCTCAATTCGTAGCAAATTGGATCGTCCATGATACGAAATTGCATCCCAAACCATAACTCCGGTAGTTAGGCCACTACGTCGTTTGATAACGCACTCTGGAAAGCAGTGTTCACCGGCATAGCGTCTAACACGAATGCAGCCATCATGGTTCCATAAATTGAAGAGTGATTCATCTGAAAAGACAACTTGGAGCCAATCAGCTTGCCAGGCTCTGTGCTCATGAGCCCATTGCAGACGCAGCCGTCGAAGGTTTGCCGTGAGGGGGATCTTGTATAAAGGCACCCTTGCACGCAATCCACGGTGCAGCAGACGTCGACGAATTGACGAAGCCGACATTAGTACACCTGTAGCAGTAGATCAACGTGTTGCCGACTGACTGGAGGAAGCTGCACTGTCATTCACCGCCATGCGGAGCAGGTGTCGACCGTCGCGTGCTGACGTCACCTTCCGTCGTCCACTGCCAATTTTTCGAGTTGTTTTGTGTTCGTTGGTCCACTACTTCCAAACTCACATCACTGTGGAACTATTCCGCTGCACACGAGCTCCTATTGCGCGATAGGAAAATACTCCTTCTCGAAGGCCGATAATCCTCTTCCGTTCAAAGTCCGTAAGTTGTTGGAATTTCTCCTTATTTCATCGTGGAGGCATACTTAGGTCTCACTAAACGTTCGCCACTAACAAAGAATCATTAACTATTTTCAATGTCCCATTACAGCTCTCTATTTATACGCTTTTAGCATCAGTTCAGAGGGTGCTGCGCACGCCACGCATGCGTGGTGGCTCTAAAGCTTTACCATTTTACGTAACATCCTATAATTGATATTTACTGCAAAGTTAATTTAATTCTGAGGATTCTTTCATGGTGTCGCATTTTTTACAAACAGGAGTATATATAGTATTATTAATTTTATCTTACTTAATTTATTTATGATAAACTTTGGATGCAAACCCTATATATGTACATGTCATAACATTGCAATATATTTTTATATTTGTTTTTTCTCCCATTAAAGCAGTGTTTCTCAAGCTGTGGGGCGCGACAAGGGAGAGGGGGCATGAGTATATCAAAAAGTCGAAAACAAAAGATTATTTTAAAAACCTTTTTAATTCCCTGATAGGAAGCAAAACAAAGTACATTCTGACATAATAAAAAGTAAAATATACATTTACATTTATAAATAATACACTTATAAATGTATCAGTACTGCACAACGTGTTTTATAATTAATTTAATAGTACTAAGTTATGAGCAAGTTTAATAATTACCAGTGACCCTATGGGCATGTCATAAAACTATACACAAAATTTAATACTTATCTTAATAATTTGTACGGTTTATAATTAAAGTCGTAATGTAGCTTTACTTTAAAGTATATTGTTATTGATTTCAATACACTGTTATTGTATGTGCGATCAAAATTTTGATTGAAATCTGGGTCGCAGGTATTAGATAGTTTGAGAAGCACTTAAAGCCAGAACATGATATTTTTATAATTTTTTCTTGGAGTTAATAAATGTATGCCATTTCAATAAAAATGAAAATGCAAACCTATTCAAATTGTTCCTTGTAAAAATAAATTGGTTGGAAAGGTCAAATTTCTGTTTAGTTTTGTATGTTTTTAATTACATTCCTGTTTTCATGATGTCATTGATAACAAACCAGGCACATCAACATATCGAACGTAAAATACAATTTTGTATCATGTTAGTGGCTATTTATATTTATAATTCACTATTATACGCAATTTATTTTGTTCTAAATAAAATTGACTAAATAAAAAAATGCATTTTTTATTCGAAATATTTTGGAAACTATCATTTTAAAACACAATATGCTTTTCATTCAGTTAGATTCACTTTTATACAAGAACTGTAATGCAAATATATTAGAATGCAAGAACAAAAAAAAAGCCAAAATTTCATAAATTATACATTTATTCCCATAGTAAATATTCCTAATAACTTGTATTACAATTTTATTCTTAAATAATTTAGTATTAAAACAGGATAAGCATGAATATGTTTATACCCTTACACAATAATACTTTATTTGAGGCATATTTAAATTCATATTAATATTGTTAATATCTCATTTCAACTTTTTTACTTTAAATATTATTTAATTCAATTATATTATTTGGTTTGATCTTATTATGCATTGCATCTTAGATAAAAGAATATATATTTAAAAGAATTAATTTAATAAAAGAGAGTGAGAGTAAATATTTAAGTACTAGCTGCATGGTCCGGCGTTGCACGGGCTTTCTCTGCTTTTATAAATTTTAACTTCCCTTCACAAAATCAGCACTTTCAATATTCTTTTTCGAAATTACTTTGACTTTTCTTTGTTTCTTTCCCCTCCGCTTAGACCGGCGTTGCACGGGCTTTTACCGAGTGCATAAATTAATCTCCTCATGTGAATTTCCTATTTCCCTCAGAACGATAGCACTTCTGTGTGCGTGTGTACGCGCGCAATGTGATTGATTTCTACTACTACGTCATTAAAATTCCCTTCTTCAAATTTTTTTCACTTCTTTTCATTGTGAGACAGGTTTCTTTCCCCTCCATTTAACCCGGCATTGCACGGACATATTCGAATGCATAACCCTTTGAATGTGGAATCACTTCAATATCTCTACTTTATCTGTCATATACGTTTACTTATAATTGTTCGATGAATTTCCCTGCTTTTTTAAACAATTGTTTTTAGATTTAAAAAAATATAATAAAGAAGTTTTATAATTCAATGAATTCTTTTATTTGTGTACAAGAAATATTTTTAACATATGTGTGATTTCTGACTGTCGACGCTAAAACTCTGCTTAGTTTCGTTACTGATCATTTAATTCAGGGATCTTTTACATTAAAAAAGCTCATTTTAAAGCTTTTAAAAATATCTTTCAGTAATTTTTTTCTGTTTTGAAATATATTTCTTTTGGTTTACTTTAATGTATTTGGAGAGAGAAGGATTTTTAAAAAATAATAATTGTAAACTATTCACCGACAAATGAAATCCTAATTTTTAGCTTATTCCAAATCACTCATTTTGAAAATCCTATGTTAAATATCGTAATTTAGATCGTAGTAGTCGATCATAGACATTTATTCTCATTCTTCTCAGGACGGTCTGTATTCCGACGATTGTCTGGACATTGCTGATGTGGTACATGGGACCTTTTGTCCAAAATGAAAATAATGTTTCATTTCCATAAACATGACAACCAACATTCTTTATTCAAAAAATTTGTTTCAGGAGAGAATAAGGACTATTTTTATGTTTTTCAACTATTTATAATTATAATATTAATTTCTAATTGCTACAATCATATTGATTTTATCAAAATTAAGGCCAGAGTATATTATTGATTACCGCGTTCTTTTATTTAAAAACAAGTAATATATATAATATAAATTAAGTCAATTCCTACTTTGGTGGCGCTATCTGTTGCAGCTTGTTTTTACTTTGTCAGAAATAACAAAGAATAAATTTAAAATTAAGAAATAAAATTTAATTAATGAATTAATATTTGAAAAAACCTATATTAACATCAAGTGTCATGCACTAAAAAAAATGTATCTGAATTTGAGAGGATGAATAAAAAGTATTTTATTAACAAAATTAAAATTTTGAACACAATACATTTATATATAAATAACTAATAGTAGGAATTGAACAAACAATTCCTTTAAAAAATGACAGTAAAATTAAAAAAACAACAACTTTGTATTGTTGTTCACACTGTTTTTCCAGAACAAAATTGTATCTTTGATAAATAACTGGAAATAAACTACCCTAAGATATTTATTTTCAACTTTTGTGTATCTTTATGATGATGACCTTAATTTTTTTATGATGAATTAACAATTAACACTGAGGATTTATGACGATGTGTTCAACTTTTACTGTCATCTATGACATATATATACAATATATATATATACAATATATATATATACAATATATATATATATATATATATATATATATATATACATATATGAAACACTTCTATAATATTTCTGGAGATTGGTAAATATAACTATAATGTCGTGGCGAGTGGATGGTACTGTAACGAACGAAAGGATAGGGCGTGGCAAGTGGTGAGAGTGATTACTTTATATTAGATACATTTTCTATGCTGGTTGATGCTGCGTATTCAATGTTATTGATGATGCAGTCTTGTGATTAGTAAATCTAATTTATTGCTCACATTGAAACACCTGGGCATGGGTGTACACAGTAACATGGGTGACACAACGCCGAACAAAGACAATGAACACACAACGCGCTGCAGTCGACTACATGGTTTAGGACAAAGACATAAGAGAGGCGGATAACTAGGGTGAGTGAGTGAGTGTTGGGTTTACAGGCGCAAGAGCCATTTTTGGCTAAACTGCGCCAAACATTCGTAAGAACATCAAACGTATCAAATCACTGTTTAGCGCGATTCCTTAATCGTGCCAAACAGCACTCGGCGAAATAAAGTCGAATTTCGAATCCGAATTAATCGAAATTTCGAATTAAACAATTGTTCGAAATTAATAGGGTTGCCGCGGATAAAAACCAATAAAAGTTAACTCTAATCTACGTTATCCCCATGGCAACCACAGTACCACACGATAAAAATATCAAGGTCACCATATTGTAATGTTATCGCCCATCTGTTGTTGTTTCCAATCCCCTTGGAGCAGGAAAGCCTACACCAAGTCCATTTGACCTTTCCGCGTAATAGTGTCACACACCAGGTCTTGCTCCTCATACAACTGTCGCAGGGAAATGCCCCAGCAGTCCAGAAGATGAGCAGGAGAAGCAAGGAGAGAGTAGGGATAGATAAAGAAAGACTTTACCCCCTGCACAAAAGTCATATTACGCAAGTGACCGCTTCTAAAGGGTGCCAAACAAGAAATTGGTGCGTAACACTCCTATGTCAAACTAGAACCCCAGAAGGAGTTATGCATTCTGATAATTAGGCCGACGATAAGTGATTGCGTTTTCCCTGCTTTGAGGTCCATGTTCACATCGGTGGGATTTGAATTTGGAACGTTTTTATTTTAATTATTGCAAAGCACTAGATAGCGGTTTAAGTCGATATTTTTCGAATAATGTTTCACAAAACTTTGTGAAACATTATTCGAACTTCAATATGTGCTTTTGGCTCCGAGATTTTTTTAAAAATTAAATTGCAGGATATTTATGAATGCAAGCAACTGCACGCTTAGGCTTCTCGAGGGAATTGGACATTTAAAGCTTCGTGATTTATTGTGCTCTGAATCTCGGTTTATATTTTGACTAAGTTGAAAAAGATGGAAAGCTTATTAGTTTATTAGGCATCTGACATTCATAATAGTAGATTCAGTATTTATTTTATTTTTGGTTCGTATTTACAACAATAATTTTTATTCTCAAGAACATTTGAAAAGCAGATATTTATAGAAAAAACGCAATGACTCATTTTTAACGAAAACGAATCGTTTGTTCATACTGACTCATTTTTAATTCAGTAAGAACAAACGATTCTTTTTCGTTGTTATCGCAACCAAAGTTGTCATAACCAGAAGTTACCACAGTGGTGGTCCACGAAAATGTTTCGCTCGTCCTCCGAAAAATGTGTGTGGAATGTGCTTACTCGTCACGTTATGTTTTAAGATGCATTGAGTGAAGCATAATACAATTCATAACAATACGTAAAAAGTTATAAAAACACTACTTATTGGTAAATAAGTCATATTGCTGTAGCTACATTGTTATATGTAGATAATAGATCCGTGTGCAGCTAAATTCAGGATCATAATTTAAGCATGCATCTAAAAGAAAGCCTCAATGATCTGTCGTCCGACAGATTTCGTTCATCCTTATCAAAATCTCAGTTTTGGCTTTCCATAAAAAGTGAATACCTTTTTCTTAGTGAACATGTGATGAAAATTCTGATTCAATTCTCCACAACTTATTTATGTGAAATGGCCTTGAACAGCCATCAAAACACGGTACCGGTCTCAGCTTGAAATAAATACAGTTCTCTGTCTGGCAGTATCAGCATTGGATCCAAATTTTATAATCTTATTTCAATTAAGCATGAACATCCAGCACACTAGGAATGTATAGTGTTATAAGTTTGATATACTTAAACCATTTTTTAATTATTTTGTTTTTACAGTTTGTTTATTTTACTATGGTTTATTAATAAGGCCTATATAATTTGGTTATAATTAATAGTTTCATTTTATTAACTATGTGAGAACCCCTCCTGGGTTCCACCCTGGACACAAAGATTAACTTGAGACAAAGAATGACCAGACGCCATTTGTATAATAATAAATTATATTTATTCACTTAGTTCAAATATCAAACTTCTAATGACAAATATTTATCTATATGTCTACGTCAAAAAGGGATTTACCTTTTACTATTAAATTAAATTACGAAATATGAAATGTTTAATTAATAAGCTCAATATCGAAAAGGTTTACCGGAATAGGAGATCTGAGAAATACACGCAACTTGAATTATTATCTATCATTAAAAATGAACTAACTTTATTATACTAACGCTTGTGGTAAGCGGTACTAAGCCAGAATACGTATATCACCTGGCTGCACTCTCCAAGTAGATTAATACTTCTAAGGCTCCTTCTCTGAATAATAACAGCAATACTCCAATATCGTAATCCAATTGAATCCTCCAAATCTCGTCACTACTGCTGGCTCAATGGCCTTCTTCTCCGCTAACTCACAACGCTCTCCTTAAATACCTTATTTGATTTGCATATCCCATTTTCTTCTTTTAGAGCTGATTGGAAATATACGCGAATTTACAAACCCCAAAGACGCCTAAGAGTATTAGTGAAAAGGTGCCGTAAAGATTCGTCAGAACTAGGTACATTTTGTGTTCTTAGATCATAATTTTTTTATAAATATATTTAACACTTAAAAAATCTTATTAGTGGTTCGCGGGATTTAAATTATGAATTTAGTGGTCCATCAGGTCAGAAGGTTTAGTGACCACTGGTCATAACCATAAGAACAGAAAACGTAATATTTATGTGGTGCTAAGAAAGCTATAAGAAATATAAGGATTGTTCTATATAAATAAAAATGTAAATGTGTGTGTTTGTTCAAAGCCGCAAATCTCCGTAAGTACTCTGGATCATTTCCTCTGAAATTTTGACATAACGTTTCATTTGAATCCGGACGTTTTTTTATGTAATTATTTCGTAATCTTTCTAAATTTTTAAAAATTTAATTATTAAGGTATCTGACCACGTTTGGAACAGGGATTTTAAAAAAGCGCACAAATGGATAATTTTCATAATATTTAGTGTCACTCCGATTAGAATATATGCATAAAATTGTTTTAAGGAAATTTTGACAAAAAAAATTATATAAATATAATATTTTGGCAAAAAAAAAATAACTTAGAATAATCTTTTTCCAAATGTTCTCCTTTTGTGAAAAAGGGTTCTATTATAACAATATTTTTCCTGTATATAGCTTAGAACTCTCTACAAAGGTTCAACTAGAATTTTAGAAAGTTTCACATTATTTTCAGAGTTACCACCAAATAAAATAATTATTGGCGTTTTTTTTGAAAATTGCTCCCCTCTGTTGTCGTAAAATATGAATAAACCTACTTCTAAGTTATATATTTCAAGGTTCTAGTTGTCTTGTAGAGAGGTTCGAGCTATAATATTGTATTTAAATACAATTGTTTTGTTAAAATGTCCTTAAAACAGTTTTATTTATGTATTCTAATCTATCTAAGTGATACTAAATATCATGAAAATGATCCTTTTATGCGCTTTTGCAAAATCACTGTTCCGAACATAGTCGGATACCTTAAGGGATTTTCCGGTGTTATGACTTCATATGATGTCACTTCTCTGAATGCGAAAATTTATACTTCACACATATTTTTTTGAATTGTTACAAATTTAAAATATAGTTATGACTATCGATTGGCATAAATATCCGTTTTTTTTTTGTTCTTTGATACGTAATTAGGATTATTTTTCGAATAAATCATTTTTTTATTAATTATTCTCTTAACAACTCAAATTTTGTTTTGATGCTATGGCAACATTCGGATAGCATTATCACGGGATGTATATGATTTTATTTACAAATTACAATTTACTTTTTTGGCCGTCCATCCGGTATAGTGACGCTGACTGCAGTTCTGTAGGGTCTGGGTTCGAATCCCGGAGAAGACATGGATGTTTGTGAATGTATAGTGCTTTCGCGGCTTGGGAATACTCTAAATAGCCGTCGAGCCGCAAGTCCTCTGGTGAGGTTGGTGGAAAGGGAAGAGAGGTGGGAGGGCTTTGACCGCCCCCAGGGTGTGTTCTCCATCTAATTGGGGTGGAACCCCGCAAATTATACTGTCATCTGCATGGTTCTCAAAGCAAAGGTTAACGACAAGTGTAAAAAACTAGCCTTTAGCCGCGATGGATTTCGTGGTCCTTGATCTGATGTTACTGTCTATCAAGTGGCATAAGTAACAACAAAACACAATTTATTTGTTTCTGTATTAAGCGAAGATAATAATTAGTTTTACAAATCAAAACTTCGCACTATGGTAAGGATAGTTCTGTTCTTCTTAGTGAAATTAACGTTAACATTGTATTTCCATTTTAGTTATCTGCTTTAGATAGTATGAAATTAATGTTCAAAATATTTTTTTGCATTTCGCGATGTCTTAATTTGGGGAAATTAACCGACGGGATTTTTCTTAAATAGGTTTTTTTTTATCTATTTTTGATAATTTTTAAATTTTGTTTGATGTCTCTCTGAAATACGAATGGCAAAATAAATATTTCCCAATATATATGTTGTGTTTGTATGAAACTATTTATATTGATTTAATCAAAATATTGAGCTTTATTTTGTTTTTAATATCTTTTTAAGATTTAATTTTATTTTATAAGTAGCTGTACCCACAGCCACATGTTGCTGTGGCTCAGTCAAGTTAAAAAGACTGGTGCACCCCAAAGTTGCCACGAAGGTTCCAAACTAAATAGTAATACTCAAGAATTCTAACTAATAAAAGGAAGGGTACTTACGTATTATTGCAGCAATCGCCAACTCTATTATAACTCGCCAAGTTGGCAACTCCGATTTCCCATGTGTCGTATGCTTTGAATTAGCAACCAGGTGCTTCGCTTCATATATCGTTGGGTAGATGACCAGAGTGCCTAGCTCTGTCTAACTTTAACCTCTCAGCATTAGGATTTTGAGTGCCTATAATGTTATGACTCTTGCCCTTTTTAAATAACAATACTTAATAAGTAAAATATACTTATAGGAGAGTAATAAAAATAGAAATTAAAAATTAATAGAATAGTACTAGAAAAATCACTTAAAACACCGAAAATAAGCGTAGATTTAGATCAGTGGGTGGGTGGGGCGAAGCCTGATCAATGGGATGCAGCTTAGAAGTAAATCGTTGAAAAAGGAAAGAAACAACATTGACTGATTTAAAATCAGAAAAAAAAGCTTTTTTTAAAAGCTTTGAAGGTAATGATTTTATTTACAATTATATTAAAGGTTAAATGAATTTTGGTACACAGATGTAATGCATACATAGAAAGCGGATATCAATGGCTGACTAGTTACCGGGAAAAATGTAAGCAGAACAAAATAAACGTTACATCAAAAGTTGATTAGTTTTTATCCTTCTCCGTAGTGCGAATATTGTTTTTGGAATATGTCGTCACAGCTTATAAAAATAAAATACATTTAGAAAAATTAAAAAGAAAAATGAAAAATAAATTAAATCAGGAAAAATAAAGCAATTTTGGAAAAAGGGAGCTCTCTGGAATGGAACCCGGAGCAAGTCGTTTGAAGTCAGCTACATTAACCACTAGGCCATGGGGATTGGGGAAAGAGGTAAAGTAAGCTTTTAACATGGGTAAGATGAGTAAAATGAATTCAAATAAAAATTTAATTTAAGAGAGGATCCAAAAGAATGTTCCTGGGTCTGTTAAAATTAAGATCAGGAACATATTTTTCAATATCCAAGACCGAAGGATTATTAGTTATCAATGTTTTGAAAAAGTTGCTAATTTTTTGATAAATTGTCTGATGGACATCATTTTGCTCGCGAATCTGAGTTCATTATTCCTCATGAATCATCAATTTAATATTTGTCGAAGAATGATGCTTTGAGAAGCTTCAATTTAATTAATATGAGTTTTAGCTGCATGCGCCCAGATTGGTGCGGCATAGGTCAAGACTGGCCTGAGGATCAGTGTGTGTGTTGTGTGTAGATAAGCAATTTATTTTCTCTTCTGAATACAGAGTTTCTTGCAATCAAGGGGTGATTTTATAGACAGATTGTTTAAATTTATTTCTTACGTATGTGACGCGTTGTTTGTAGGTGAGGTGATTATCTAGCATAACACCTAGGTACTTTGTATGTTAAGATCAGGACATTAGTAAATCATTGACATAGATTTTGGGAAGTTTTTTAATGTTAGAAAAGAATATTATTTCAGTTTTTGACGCATTTATAGCAATTTTCCACTCATTATACCACTCTCCCAGGAGAGCAATGTAGATGTAGAGGTAATGTGCAATTAGTGGGAGATTTTGACTTTGCGTGAGCACCGCTGTGTCATCTGCATAGATGCAGAGAATTGTGTTGCCTGTTTTGGGGATATCCTTAACATAGATGTTAAATAAAGTGGGGGCAAAATCGTTCCTTGTGGTACACCACAATTTATAAATCTTAGATTAGAGAGGGTATTGTTAATTTTAACACTGCAAAGTTTCTGTTAGTTAGATAGGAGTTAATCAGAAGAACTAGTGGGGGAGGGAAGTCATTTTTGATAAGTTTGTAGAGAAGGCCAGTGTTCCAGACTCTGCCAAACGCTTTCTGGATGTCGAAGAAAACCGCAATAGTATGTTTTCCTCGTCTATGACCAGTTTTAATATACTCGACTGTTCTGAGTAGTTGGTGCGATGTGGAGAGCTCAGCTCGGAAGCCGTGTTGCTCTGGGATGATTAAGTCGTTAGTAAAGATATGATTGTTAATTCCATTGATTATTAGTTTCTCAACTAGTTTGCTAAGGATTGGTAAGAGAGATATTCGCTTCATATAATGTCGACAATTGGTTGCGATAATGCATAAATACCAAAGAAAGTATACAAATAAGAATTTTCAACAACAATATGTGAATCACATAAATATGTAAAAAAAGAACCATGAAGAAAAATAAATGCGAATCATAAATATATATAAGAAATAATGGTACTTCCATCAATGGTTCGTGTTTCTCATTGCATTGGAATTGGTCTGTGTTGAGATTGATTTACATTTAAAGTTAAATATTTCGTTATAGTTATTTTTATTTTTTCTCCTTCTAAATTTTCCTGTTTTCCCCCCTCTTTTAATGTTTTGAAATTTTATATGTTTTAGTCTGAACCTTTTTTTTTCTTCAATCAGCCTCAGTATTGAAAAATAATGTCTTGCAGAAAATCAAACTTAGGTCGCGATACTCTCAAAGCAAGATCAGTGCGACGTTTAATTGCTCATAAAACTGAGGAAGAAAGGGCATCAGTGAATGAGTAAAGCTGACAAAGTATGGCTCAAATACGTGCTGAGGAAACAGCGGAGCAACGAGGACTTGAGGATGCACGTTTGAGAGTTTGGCTGTCACGGTGTGCAACATCAGATGTGCTCCTATCTCAACTAAGAGAACACAATAGGCTACAAATGGCTGAAAGACATCAACAATAAACAGCATATCAGCGTCAAACACTACGTTGTGCCAATCAATCACATACTTACAAGTGCCCTGCATTCATGTACAACCTAGCTGAGGACTATAGTTTTAGCCGGCATGTTCTTATTAGCACAATGACTAAAACGTGTCCTTATTGCAAGACTCTGGAATTTAGTGGAGAAACAAAAGGAACGTGTTGTGTTACTGGAAAAATTAAACTACCTCACACACACACAACTTGGACAACCACCAGAGCCCTTAAAACTTTGCTAGCTGGATATACGGCTGAATCAAAGCACTTCCCTTCTAATATCAGGAAATGTGATTCATGTTTCAAATGACATCATTTGGAGCAAAAATTATAACAACATTTTTCATGCCAACTTTCAAAGTGAAAGGGCAAATTTACCCTATATTTGGCCCATTGCTTCTGTTCCCAAACATTTGACATAAATTTTAACAAATATATTTTATTGGTCATGACAAAGATGAAATAAACGCTCGCTGTGGAATTTCTACTGGTGTAAAAAGGTGCATTATTTCTCAACTGCAAGAGCTTCTTCGCGAAAAAATACCATTTAGAGCGTTTGTTCAAGACAGGAATTCACATGATGTCATCCGATACGCACAAGATTATTATTCGTGCTGACAGAATGCCTGCTGGAGAACATATACGAAGATGCCCCAAATGTAGAAAAAGTGGCAATTATTATATAGTTGGCGATCAATTTCAACCTAGAGATATTGTTCTTCATCGAAGAAATGAGCAATTAACAAAAGTTGCAGAAACTCATAGATGCTACGATGCCTTACAATATCTAATAAATTTTTGGTATGGTACTGATGGATATAATTTTAAAGTTAAGATGGTAAATACAGTCAGTGGAGAAGAAACAAACAAGAAATGCAGCGCAATGAACTATTATTCGCACCGATTAATGGTTCTAGAAAATGAAAATAATCCTATTTTACAATGCCGTCAATTATTCCATCAATACAAAGTGGATAGGTATGCTAAAATCAAAGCAGAGCGTTTGATATTCTTCCGTTTGAATCAAACCAGGCTTCGCTCTGAAGAATGTGTTCATTTGCGAGATGCAGTTGTTCATGATGGTAATACAACTAACGTTCGAAAATTAACTATTTTGTTATCTTCATATACAGTCCACGACATATGCATGTTCATGCTCAAAATTCAATTGAATATGTTCGTCTCTATGGGTTTCCAGACCTATTCATCAATGCAATCAGGCTTGAAAAGATATCCAACAGCTTTTATTTCCTGGGCAAGCGCCAATAGATAGGGATGACATCACAGCACATGTTTTCGGGCAGAAGTTGAAATAACTGATGGATTTCACTGTAAAACATGAAGTGTTTGGGTGTGTGCGTTGCTGGATGTGTAATCAGTAGAATGGCAAAAAAGAGGATTGCCACATGCACATGTACTAATCTGGCTTTGTAACAGAATAACTCCAAATGAAATTGACGATGTAGTATATATGCTGATATACCCAATGCTGACATCGATAAAGATTTGCATGAAGTAGTGATAAAAAATATGATACATGGACCTTGCAGTATACTGAACCCAAATTAATCATGTATGATAGAGGAAAAATGCTCCAAGAGATATCCTAGAGCATTAATATTCAATATAGTCACAGGAACCGATAGATATCCTTTATACAGAAGTTCATAAGAAGAAGGTGGTAAACCAGCAACCATAAAAATGCAAAACAATAGCATTAAAGTAGATAACTGGTGGGTTGTTCCTTATTCTCCTTTACTATAAAAACATACAAGGTGCACATAAATGCCGAGTATAATAAATCCATTTTATCAATTAAATATATTAGTAAGTATGTTAATTAAGGCAGCAACATGGCAGTTCTTGGCTTGCAGCCAGAAATAAAAGATAGGAATGCAGTTATACATATCGATAAAGTTGCACAATATCTGGCTGAAAAATACATAATCAGCAATGAAGCTGTATGGCGAATTCTTTCGTTTCCTATACACGAACGAAGTCCTGCTGTTGTTCACTTAGCAATACATCTAGAAAATAGACCACGTGTTTATTTCATAGCCACAAATGTACAACAAATAGCCCTAAATCCATCAGCTATAACATTAACTGCTTTCTCCACATGGCAAAATACATTTTCAAAAACACTGCTATATTCGAAAGTGCCTACTTATTACTCATGAAATGCGAGTAGAAAATTATTTGAGGAACGCATAAATATCTTATTTTTGTATTTGGATCTTAATAATAACAAATACCTACTGAGAGTCAAATGAATTCCCAAAATCATAAATATGCATTGAGTAAGTGAATGTCTTTTAGTTGAAATAAGTAAGATCCTTATTATTTTTATCATAGTTTTAAAAATAGTAAAAATTTTATTAATTTTCTCTATTTTTGAACAAAAGGTGCAATATATTTTAAAAGTAAAGATGAAATAAAAGTTTAAGAAGATTTAGCTTTAAATTTGACAGTAAAATTCTTAATTTTAACTCCTTTATATTTGTATCAGAACTTATGTGGCACGACTAGATAAATTAATAAGTTTAATAATTTCTTGAAAAATAGGAATGTGTTTGAAATTTTATAACATTCAGTGACTAATATCTAAAGATTTTTGAAAAAGGTTCTGGAAGTGTAACAAAAAGCGACTGAAAAGTAACAAACAATATTGCGGAGAAAAAAACTTTATTCCTGTACCTTTTTTTTTCCAAGATAAAAAAAAATAAGGTCGTCAGAGTATCTACGATAATAGCAATTCCTATCTTTTGATAAGGTCTTATCTACCTCTGAATAAAAGAATTTATTCAAACAATTTATAATTTATCAAATCGTGTTAAAACAATAAATTTTTGAACTCTGAAAATACGTGCTGATACTGAGAGCGGAAGAGGAAACTTTCAAGGCATAAAGCTCTACACTTGAATAAGCCCATGCAACGCCGGGCCATGCAGCTAGTTTGAAGTTTAACCATCTAAATTCAACATATTTATAAATACTTTAGGCAGGTCATGTTACTATGTTTAAAAGAGTATTTGTGATTAACTTAATTCACTGATTATTTAAAATTCAGTATTATGGATGATATCGAAACAACTAAACCCTAGAATTTTAATTAAAGAGTATTTTTATAATTTCTAATTAAATTCATATAATTTATCAAAATACAACATAACCATTTGCCAATTCTGTCTAAAATTCTGAAATTTAAGTTAGTCTTATTGTTAGTTTGCCTCTGGAAATACACAATACTGTGCTTTCTTTCGCAATTAAAAGCAAATCATTTCCTCATATAAATAAAAATTTCAACAGAATAATAATTAAATTATTGTGTTCTTTGCTTTTCCAATTAAAAACCTCTTTCTTAAGAATTTCATTATGTAATATAAATAAAAAAAGAATCAATTTTAATGAACGCAAAAGAACATTTAAATCTTTTTAATAAAACTATTTGTAGTCTGCGTATGAAACCGAAAAGTACTAGTATGTATAAATTAAGTCTATATTTAAGAAAAAAAGACATTATTAATGTGAGAGTATAAATTTTCAATCATGCTTTTATCAACACATCTGTAATCTATCCCATAATTTTTTCAATTAATTTATCCTACTCTCTAACTTTTTTTAAAAAAGATATTACAGTTCCGGTACTGGATTTACTACAGGTATGTATTTATGCAATTTTGTAAACGAAATGTAATCTAGTGATGTACTTGAAACTAAGATTGGCAAATTTAAATTATTAATAAGATTTATAAGCCGGCATTTTAAAAATAAATTAACAAAACTGTCAACAAAATCGTAAAATGTTTTTTTTTTTACAAAAAACCAAAGATTTTCTATTTTTTCTTCCTTTTCAAATTCCTACTATTAGTTCACGCTCTCCCTATATAAATATTTTTTCTATACATAACTTAACTCAGTGGCCCAACAGCCTATTAGAGCCAAGACCTACTGTGCTCATATCGGTAAAGGTGTCCTTGAGGTGCATGAGCAGATTCTCCGATAAGGTGGTCAGTCTGAAGCGAAACCCCCAGTGTTTAGTTCCCAAGCAAGCTTGGTACTCATTTATCGACCCACTGAAGAAATTAAAGGTTGAACTAAAACCTTGCTCAGGTCAGGTTTTGAACCTCATACCTGTGGTGAGAAGCACGATGTACTACCACTCAGCCACTGGACCGGATTTATATATATATATATACCATGTTCAAATTTCCAATCCTTAATAAAATATTTTTTATTCATCCACTCACATTCAAATACATTTTTAAACATGTAGTGAATGACACTTAATGTTAGTACAGTTTTTTCAAATATTAATTCATTATATTTTTTAATAAATGAATAAGTAGAAACAAAAACAATAGTCCAAGAGTAGAAATAAAAAGGAAAATCGCTCGTTGTGTCCCTGTAGTGCAATGGATAGCACGTTGGACTCCTAATCCAAAGGTCGTGAGTTCGAATCCCATCTGGGATGGCCTAATTAATGAGAGTAGGATTTCTTTTTACCATACTATTTTATTGGAATAATTAAGTTTAATTAATGAATAAATATTAACAAACAAAGTAGTCCAACGCCATATATAGAAAAGAAAATGGAAAAAAAAAATTGCTAGAAAAATCGCTTTCTATTTTGCCACTTAATACTTTAATTTGTCCATATGTACAAGTATATACATATTCATATTAATTGCAATTACCTAGTAAAAAGTAAGCAAAATAAAAAAATTTCCTTGTTGACTTAAGTAGGAATTGACTTTAAAAAATTTCTTTTTGTATTGCTTGTTTTTTTTAAACTCGCACAAACTTTTACTTGAAAGGAATTTCTGTAAGCTTCTGGTTTTAGAAATTTTAATAACAAATTTCTATTCAAGATTTGTTTTTTAAATTTAGCTTCATATTTTTACAAGATTATCTCCCAGTTTGTCAAAAGTCAGAGTATTCGTGGTAGTTTAAAGGTTATGGTTACGAACTCGTGACCGGCGTACCGCGGGTTCGAGTTCTGGTGCCACTGAAGACTCGCTAAGGCAAGGGGCTGGTACATGTTGAATCCTTCGAAAGTCCAAGCCTTCCATTTGGCATGATATGGTAGTATGTGGTTGTGGATCACATGTGTCATCCTCGTCCCTTGACTGAGGCTCAGAACTACGAGGTCCGTCGCCAGTAGCTCTCATAAGGCTTTATAGTACGACGTTAATAAACGTTCGGATCGAAATCGTTTGTAGTATCATTTAGTTTACTTAATATGCAATTGAAAATAGAAAAATTAAAGACCTTTAATACAAGGTGTCTGGGCTTAAGGTATCCAAAAATTATAGCTTCTTATTACGGAACTGCCCATCAGAATGTAATAAACTGTTCATCCATGGATTTGAATTCCCTCCGAGATATTTTTGGGTCCAGTCCGATCGGCCGCTCGTTCGCGAATTATTCGGCAATCTCAGATGATAAACTTGTTACTCTGATTTCATTAGTACAGAGGTGGATGCTACAGCAAATGGTATAGTGCGTACTTAAGTTAACGAAATCTAAATCAGCCAGGCGTGTACAGCGACGTGTTAAAACAGAATGGAATGTTGTTACTGGCTTGCCTAATAGACTTATCAGGGCTCCTAAAAAATGAATCACGCGCTCGATCAACAGTGTCTTCTATCACCAAAACTTTAGGATACTTGTCAGTTTGAGATACCAAAATTCCCGTCTCTTTTAAAGTTCTTTCCCATTGGTGGAAAGATGTCTGAGGATTTACATTTCACTGCACCTTTTGCTGTGGCGTCTACATCTTGACTACAGAAGTCAGTGTAACAAATTTATCGTCTGCGATTGCAGAATAGTGCGTACACGTGCGGCCGATCGGACTAGACCCAAAAAATCTTGGAGAGATTTCTTATCCATGGATGAACAGTTTTTTACATTCTGATGGGCAGTTCCGGAATAAGAAGCCATAACGTTTGTATACCTTAAGCCCGGACACTCTGTACTTGAATACTAATTATATCCCTTCAAAATGACCTCTGATTAGCACTTTATGAAGACTAAGCATTTGTTACTAGAACACAAGTAATATAAAAAAAAAATTAAGTCAATTCCTACTTAGATCTAAAAAGAAAAGTTTTATGTTAGCTATTTTTTATTAAATATAGTTACAATTATAACATAATTACGTATATACACATATGACAGAATCGCAAAATTAATTGGTAATTAATTTTTATTAATTATCATTAAAGTATCGTATTGTCATCCAAAACAATCGTGTATATAAAATTTTAGTTTAACTGAATGCTTTAAAACGTGAGAAAAAAAACTTTTCAAGTTTTGACACACACAAGTTGTCAAAATGGTCGCTAAGTCGCCAAAAATTATGCTAACGTGGCTGTATTTGTAATTCTTTAAATAATTAGTTTTACTGAATTAATTTTCGTTAATTGTAATTAAATTACTGTATTGTCATCCAAAGTAATCATGTATATAAAATTTCAGCTCAATTGAGGGTTTTAAAATGCATTTTATTAACGATTGAAAATTCTACCAAGATAAATAAATAAACATAGAGAGAGAGTGTGAGCTAATAGTAGGAATTGAAAAATTACGAATGAATCACATTCAAAACCAGAATATTCAAAATTGCTAAGGTACTCAGTTACATTCGGTCCAAAGTTGATTATTCAAAATTTATTTTTTTTTAAATATCGTTTGCATTTATAGAAAATTCTCTAATGCACAGTTCCGGAATAGACAGCGAATGTTTTCAGCATTTGCTCTATTTCCAATCATGCTATGGAGTAACAGGTTGGTACCAAAAAAATAAGCTAATTTTAGACAAAACCGTTTTTTTTTTTAGTACATATTGTATGGAAATAAAATGTTCATCCCAGTTGCTCGAAGTCAATACTTTGCCTATATAAATATTCGTGACAATGTACACATTCAGGCTTAAGAGAAATACACTTCGTCGCTGTGTTCATATTTATTAATAGAGAATCTCAATTGTCACTTTTTTTATTCAAAAAGCATCACAGGCAAGCGTGTTCAAATAGCATGGAAGATTCTACACACATATAAAAAGGAAAGAAAAATGATGATTTTATTTTTTTTCCATCAAACAATAAGAACTGCTTTTAGCGAATCTTGCTTTAAATTAACTGATAAGAGAGTGATAATTTAACAATTCAAACACCACAGAAATGATAAATCTCTAATATTTACTTCTCTATGTGGGGAAACAAGATTATATTTCTATTATATCTATTTTCTATTATTGTGTCTTCAAGGTATATAAGAGTACGTTTTCTCTCATCGACGTGCTTGGGGAAGCCAAACAGACATTGGAAATGGCGTTACTCCTGTTATTATTGTGTTCAGTCGCATCGGCGGCACCTCTTGCAAAGCACATGGTTGACATGACTTATACTTTTGACGAAACTACGCTGAATTATCCCGGGGTGAAGAAGTTTGAGATTAACACTGTACAGAATGGAATGACTGACGAGGGATTCTGGTAAGTTTTAAAATGTTCTCATCATCAGTTTATTGAAATAATTTTTTTTGTCTACTCTTAATTTATGTTTGGAAATTAGCAATTATCTATTAGATCTATTCACATAAAACAAATTTTAGACTCATAATCCTTATACATTAAAAAAAATTATTATTCACACCTTTTTGTAAATTAATTTCTATTTATTTTGTGACGAATCTATACGGCACTTTATCACGAATACTCTTGGGCGTCTTTGGGGATTGTAAATTCGCGTATATTTCCAACCAACTCTAAAAGGAGAAACCGGGATATGCAAATGAATTAAAGTATTTAAGAAGAGTGTTGTAAGTTAGCAGAAAGAAGGCTATTGAGCCCAGAGATACATCGACGGAGTTCGAAGAAGATTCAAGTTGATTGTGTGATTAGTTCCTGGCTGATTATCAGGCAGCGATCTACCTTTGGAAAGTTTGAGCCGACTTGAAAGGAGTGAAGTAATAAAAGTCAGGTGATATTTAAATTTCAATTAGTGGATAATAAGAATAAATATGTAATAGAGTTAGTGGAAAGTTAATGATTGCTAGTAATTCAAATTGCGTATATCTCTCGGTCCTCTTATTCCGGTAATCCCGTTCGATATTGAGTTTAATAGTTGATTAGTATCATATTTCGTGATTTAATTTAATAGTACAGTTCAATCCCATTGACGTAGACATATTGATTCATCTTTTTATTTAGAAGGTTAATAATTGATTCAAGTGAATAAATATAATTTGTTATTGTAAAAATGTGTCGTCTGGTAATTCTTTGCCTCAATTCAATCTTGGTGTCCAGGGTGGAACCTAGGGAGGTTCCCAAAATTTTACATATCTTACACATTAAAAAAAGGAAAGAAAACTTTTAAGGAAAGTTTCTTGACACCTTTATCCACTTTCTAAAAATTAAAAAAAATTTCTTTGATGCTCAAGCACTTGTAGGTTTTGACATTTTCGAGCCACAAGAAATGGAAGTTACCAGTACGACTGATCGACACCACAAATGAACGGAGACTAGAGAAAGACAAGGGGACATGAGATATCTCCACTAAGAGTGAAAGTTGATATCGAAGATGTTTCCAGTGAACTGGACAATGGGGGTAAAAGGTTTCATTTCTTGGATGAGAAACTCCAAGAACTCTATTGCTCTCAGTGGTTTAGGCACTTAATAAAACCAGTTCAAGATCTATGACCACCATAAAATGTGTTAAAAGAGAGAATAACTTTAAATATTAAGAAATACTTAAAAATAGGGTGAAAAGAATTGCATCACAAGGAAAAAAAGTTCCTTATATAGAAAATGCACTTGGATCTAGGGAGGTTATTTTACGAAGAAAATTGTGAAATGTTCTTGATTCTAGGAAAATGTTCGCTGTATAGAAAAATTCGCAATATAGAGGTTCGTAATATGGAGGTTCGACTGTAATTTAATTGATAAATAATAAAAAAACAGAATATTTAATGGGATTTTTCTCTATATTAATTAAACAGTAATAAAAATAACAGTTGTTGAGCAATAGAGTTTTTTACATAAATTTTTTTAACGTATAATTATACAAATTGTTGGTTAACTTGACTCTGCTGATAAAAATATTTACGCTGTTAAAAAACATTACAATTTTATCCCCAGAACTCTAAATGTGCCATATTTTAATACTTTAATTCAGACTTTGCCTAACTTTTTTGTCTCATAGACCCCTTGCCATGTTTTCCGGTTTGCGGTAAACCCCTGCTTACTGAATATTTAATTTTTGCTTATTCATCTATTTAAACGTATTTTTGATAGCTGGTACAAAGCTAATTATTTTAAAAGATTTAAATTTTTAACTGTAGTGTGGAAAATTTTAGAAAACAAACACATCTTAGTTTAAAACATTTATTAACTAAATTAAAATTCAGTACCTATTATATAAAATAACTCAGCAGCAAAGAAATGGTTTTAATAGGAGGGATGCTTTTCAATGTTTGACGCATATCAATTTTGTTGGGTTGAATCCTAAATCTCCTCACTTATTGGCATCCAGTGTTTTTTTTCTTTCTTTCGTTACTTTTTTGTTTGTTATAAAGATTGGCAAAACCACACTGAAGTTCCTATTCACTAGGAAAAGCAATTAAAAACTTTCTCGCGATATTCCATAATACGCGATATATATACGTATATGTGTTTATATTGTAATAAACTATTAACAATTATTTGAGTAAATGAGTGATACCCGTGTGTATGTGGAATATTTAACCACTCATTAATAGTTAAAATTAAAGCTACAAATTGATTAAATAAGACTCACAACCATAGACCCAAAGTTGCACTTTATGGAATACCAATTTTTTTTCTGCTGAGGTATGCCCCTTACTAGCCACCTTAGACCCCTGGGGGTCGATATAGACCACTTTGAGAATCACTGCTTTAATAGTTAGGAAATGTTACTGTACGTATAAAGTAACTAGATAAATTGCAGAATTTAATAATTTTATGTACTTTAACAGTTATTTTATGAAATACCTGTTTATTTTACATAAAGCTATATAAAATTAATTACGTCCACGCACACTCATACTCATATTGCCGCACGCATAATTTGCTACAAGTCCCGATAGCCGAGTTGGCAGAGCGTTGGACTGAACTTCCTCAGGTCTCGGGTTCGAATCCCGGCCCCGGCAGATTTATCCAAAGACTGGAATTTTGTTCTCGTTTTTAATGTATTGTTTCTCTAGGTTCTAGATGAATCCAGATCATTCTTTATAGTTCATACTGGGTATTTCTCGAATATTCCGAAGTGTATAAAAGCAGAGTTCACATCGCCAGTTGGGGATGTTCTCAGTCCAGTGTTGTATCGAGCTCCCAGCGTTAGAATAAATCTAATTGTTTGTTTAATTGAACTGTGTACTTCTTTCGAACTCCGTGACAAGTTTGGTGGAGGCGCGGGGTACAATTACGTCAAACGTGGATAATAGCGACAACCTTCGCAGGAGCCTCCGGTTAAGAGGATTATCCCCCGAATTCGGACTGTTAAAAGAAAATAGTAGGAAGAGGACAAAAATGCCGACCGAGCAAGAAGCCAAGCCCGCTGTAGTAACACCTTCGTTACAGCAATGGAGGAGCCCATCGACCTTCCGAGGAGCGCCTGGGGAAGACCCTCTCAAATGGCTTAAAGAGTACGATCGAGTAGCCAACTTTAACAAGTGGGATGACATGATGTGCCTGGCTAACGTTTATTTCTTTCTTGACGGTACTGCGAGACAGTGGTATGTCAACAACGAAGACGCCTTAGATTCCTGGGGAGCGTTTAAAAATGGACTCAGTGGACTTTTCGGTGACCGTCAAAAATATACCAGAGAAGGGCAGAAGAACAACTAAAATGCCGAGCCCAGCGTTCAGGCGAGAGTACACAGTCCTGCATACAAGGTGTATTAGGACTTTGCCAAGAGGTAAATCCTCTGATGAAAGAAGACGAAAAAGTGTCACACCTAATGAAAGGTGTTGCTGAGGATATTTATCAGGCCCTGTTGACTAGAGAAATCAACGACACAGCAAGTCTTATCAAATGGTGCAACTATATCGAAGATATGAAGCAGAAGAGAGTTGGTCGACCGAAATTTGAAAGGCTTCCAAACGTCGTACAGGTTGCATCCCTGACGGATGAGACTGATTTTGTCTCTCTTATTCGCACAATCGTACGAGAAGTCCATCGACTAGTTAACCAGACGCAAGAATCTTTGGACTCCGATCCCCAATCCTTAGAAGAGATCGTTCAAAACGAAGTTGAAAGGGTTTTGGCCCCAGTGTCAACAAAACCTACAGAAACTAGACCACGACCAACATACGCCGCTGTAACCAGGAAATACAGAGCTCCTGTTCAGAAATTCCCACCTGAACCAAGAAAAACAGATGTGTGGAGAACGGCTGACAACAGACCTGTTTGTTTCCACTGCGGACGTCCTGGACATGTAATGCGCTACTGCCGAGAGAGAAAGGCTGTCTTTGACAACTCTTGAAACCGCCGACGGAACTTCGACGACGTTGGCACTGAAGAAATACGCCGACCAAACTCTTCTCGCCGTTTTACGCCAAGTCCCACGAGAGGCCGATCCCCAATACGTCGTTACAGATCCCCGTCGCCATATCGCTGATCCAGTCAGTCGCCAGGCCGTAGGAGCGAGGAAAACTAAAGAGAGCGACCTTCCAAGGAGGTGAGGCCGCGTGTACTGGAAATCCTCCGTCGACCTCCAAGATGACTGGTAACCAACTAGACGTAATAATAGATAGGAAGCCAATACGTGCTCTAGTAGATTCTGGGGCATCGTTTTCTGTCATATCCGATAAGTATCGCCAATTTTTAAAGAAAGTTCTGTTTGCTGATGCCAAGAGCGTTATGCTGAAAGTTGCGGATGGAAATTTTGTTCGGCCGATAGGGAAATGTGTTTTACGTGTCCGTATAAACAATCGAGAACTGCCTTTTGAATTTATTGTTTTATCACATTGTAGCCATGACATCATCCTAGGATGGGACTTTTTAGAGGCGTCTCAAGCCGTTATAGACTGTGGACAAAATGAACTTGTTCTAGAAGACATCTGTCGAGTCTCCACAGCGCCTAACGCCTGGAATTTGTATGCCACCAGAGACTATACACTTAAGCCGCATTCTTTAACTAGAATAACAGTATCAGGATATCAAACCCGAGGAGACATAAATGTAGTTCTAGACGGCAGCAAACATTTGCTCTTCGAGAAAAATATTGCTACACCGTCCATGGTATCCACATATCGTAACGGAAAAAGTGATGTCTGGGTTACCAACCTGCAGTTCCGAAACCAAATCATCCCTAGAGGAATGTGCATAGGCCAAGCTGAACCACTAAATGAAGGGCATCTATGTGTTATTTCCGACACATCGGGTTGCTTGATGACCAGCAAGAAACTTCGGAGTCACAGATGAATTGTTCGTTAATGATGTCACCCGAGTTAAGTGACGAACAGAGAAACAAGCTATCCGAACTACTCCGAAATTTTCTGGGCTTTTCACGAAGACCGACAAGTCGACAGCCGCGAAGACGAATGTGAAACACAGGATTTTTACTGGTGATCATGCTCCAATCAACCAACGAGCCTACAGAGTCTCGCCGACTGAAAGACGCATCATTCATGAAGAGGTTCAGAAAATGCTTGATGAAGGTATCGTCCAACCCTCTGAAAGTCCTTGGTCATCACCCGTTGTGCTCGTAAGAAAAAAAGACGGTAGTTGGCGTTTTTGCGTCGATTATCGCAAGCTGAATAGCGTCACGAAAAAGACGTTTATCCTCTGCCTCGTATTGACGATACGCTCGACTGTCTGAAAGGTGCCAAGTTCTTTTCTTCCATGGATCTCCGATCTGGTTATTGGCAAATAGAAATAGACGAAGCGGATCGTGAAAAGACGGCATTTATTACCCCCGAAGGCTTTTACGAGTTTAAAGTCATGCCGTTTGGTCTCTGTAATGCACCTGCGACCTTCGAGAGAATGATGGACAATTTGCTACGCCATTTTAAATGAACTATGTGTCTTTGTTACCTAGATGACATAATAGTGTTCTCAGAAACTTTTGAAGACCATCTTACACGATTAAGACTTGTTCTAAAATGTCTTCAGGAAGCTGGTCTTAAATTAAATTCAAAGAAGTGTCTTTTTGCTGCCCAAGAAGTAAAGATTCTGGGCCATCTTGTATCTAGTAATGGCGTTCGTCTCGATCCCGACAAAATAAAAGCCGTAAGAAATTTTCCCATTCCAAAGAATATACGACATACGAAGTTTTCTTGGCCTTTGTTCATACTTTAGAAGATTTATTAAAGGTTTCTGTTATCTCGCCGAACCTTTGCAGTCGTTGCTGAAAAGTGGCGTGGAGTTTCATTGGGGTCCTGAAGAGGTGGAAGCATTTCAGTCTTAAGAAAGCACTTACTTCGGATCCAGTATTGGGGATGTACGACGAAAGAGCTTCTACAGAAATCCATACTGATGCAAGCGGGTACGGTATCGGAGCTGTCCTAGTACAAATTCAGAATAATGTCGAGAAAGTTATAGCATACGCTTCTAGAACTCTGACAAAAGCCGAAAAGAATTATTCCACCACAGAAAGGGAATGTCTTGCCATCGTATGGGCTACCAACAAATTCCGGCCGTACATATTCGGAAAACACTTTACTGTTGTAACTGACCATCATTCCTTGTGCTGGCTCATGAATTTAAAGGATCCTTCAGGAAGGCTTGCCAGATGGGCCTCCGACTTCAAGAGCATGATTTTGACGTAAATTATAAAACCGGTAAGAAGCATAGTGACGCCGACGCTCTTTCGAGAAATCCAGTGGAAGAGGAAACGGAAACACCAGACAAATTTTTAGCAGTCACGACGAGTATGAACCTTGCGATGGAACAGAAAAAGATCAAGACCTTGCGAAATTAAAACTTTTGAGCAACTCATCCAAAACGAATAATTCAGATTCATCGACGGTATCCTTTGCAGGAAGAATTTTGATCCAGATGGAAAGTTGTGGTTACCAGTCATTCCTAAATATCTACAGGCAGACATACTAAGGCACTTTCATGACGCCCCCACCGCAGGACACCTTGGTTTCGCGAAAACTTATGACAGGATTCGCAAGAGATTTTACTGGCCGGGAATGTACCGAAATGTCGTTCGGTATGTCATGCATTGTCGGGAGTGCCAAAGGAGAAAATCCGTTCCTCAACGACCACCTGGACGTTTAGTTCCCATCCCTCCAGCTATAGCTCCTTTCCATCGCATTGGAATTGATCTCCTTGGGAGATTTCCAAAGTCTGCTCATGGAAACAAATGGATAATAGTCTGCGCGGATTACTCAACGCGATATGCAATAACAAAAGCCTTGCCGACAGCCGAAGTCGCCGAAATAGCGAAGTTCTTACTTGAAGAAATTGTCCTCAGGCATGGAGCTCCTCGAGTAATTATCACAGATCGTGGAGCCGTCTTTCGATCCAGACTTGTTTCCTCTCTCGTCGACTTGTGTAACATTGATCATCGTTTCACAACGGCGTATCATCCCCAAACAAATGGACTGACGGAGCGCTTCAATAAGACCTTGGCCGACATGTTGTCAATGTATGTGGATGTAGAGCAGAAAAATTGGGATGAAATTCTACCATTTGTAACCTTCGCTTATAATACCGCTAAACAAGAGACCACAGGTTTTACGCCGTTCTATTTACTTCATGGTCATGAAGCGGAAACGACACTAGATACAATGCTACCATTCTGTCCTAACGATTTTGATGACAATAACATCACCAAGATAGCAGCCAGAGCCGAAGAATCACGACAGCTAGCCCGAGTGCACACTCTGAGAGCTCAAGACAAAGATCGTCGACGTTACGATTCCAAACACCAAATGGTGTCCTACGCTCCCGGAGATCTCGTATGGGTTTATACTCCAGTGAGAAAAGTCGGTCTCTCCGAAAAACTCTTAAGAAGGTATTTCGACCGTATCAGGTGCTACGCCGTTTATCAGCCGTGACTTACGCAGTACAAGATTTTGATCCTGCTTCACGAAAAAGAAAACTAAGAGAAGTTGTCCATGTACTGCGTATGAAACCGTACCATGATCCCGCCGAGCAAATCGAAACCGAGGATATTCCTCCCAAAGAATCATACAAAGGACCCATCACTCGTTCCAGAATAAAGACCCTTGAACAAAATGACAGCGGGCGCTGTCTTCTTTTTCGAGGGGAGCAATGCCGCACGCATAATTTGCTACAAGTCCCGATAGCCGAGTTGGCAGAGCGTTGGACTGAACTTTCTCAGGTCTCGGGTTCGAATCCCGGCTCCGGCAGATTTATCCAAAGACTGGAATTTTGTTCTCGTTTTTAATGTATTGTTTCTCTAGGTTCTAGATGAATCCAGATCATTCTTTAGAGTGCATACTGGGTATTTCTCGAATATTCTCCGAAGTGTATAAAAGCAGAGTTCATCGCCAGTTGGGGATGTTCTCAGTCCAGTGTTGTATCGAGCTCCCAGCGTTAGAATAAATCTAATTGTTTGTTTAATTGAACTGTGTACTTCTTTCGAACTCCGTGACAATATATGTATACGATGTCATCCAGGAAGCAAAGAACGTTTAGTTATAAAAAATGAAAGCACACTATATTGAGGGGGAACACTATTGCGTTACTTATACCTGAAGCTTCCTTCACTTTTCTGCATAATCACATCTTATATTTAACCATTTGCCCTATCTTTTCAAGGGATTCAGAATTGCCATCTGTGACGAGCCATCCGAAACAGAAGGCGTAGAAGTCTTTCTGGAAGTATGGGCTTACATTCATGACGGTCGCATGATAAATACAATCACGTGTTCTCCATTGAATACTAAGCTGCCATTTATTTTTGTATTTGTTGTTCGTGAAAAATTTAGGTCGAATTTGATAGTTGGATTAAAATACTCAAACATTAAAAACTTTCAAAATAAAAAAAAAATTCTTATAGTTGAAAAATATGTACTTTTCAAAAGGAAGCTTCAGTAAAAAGTCAAAGTTGGCAGCAGCAAAGCGCACGTACTTATTAGCTGGAAACACTTGATTGTTTATATCATGGGTCTATAATGGCATACTAATTTCCTGGCTTCAAACTACTGCTGCTACTCAAGTATTACTGATTCAATTTTAATGGGAAATTTATGCTTATCCACCCTATATTCCTGGCCTTGCTCCTAGCGACCTCCTTAAACAATTATGGAAATCTTGATACTATTTTGCTCAACGATTGCACTCATATTAAGTGTTTGGACGTTTTTACCACCCTTGTTTAAGAAATATCGCGAATGAACAATTTTAGACAGTTAAGCATCGGACTCCAGACCAGAGTGCCTGGGTTTGATGCCCATGCCACCAAATATCCTCTGACTACACACGAAGTTCGTGCTCGTTAAATCAGTGGGTTCGAAAGTCTTGTGGGCGGCCGCAGCAGAAACCACGGGTGCAGGGGGCTAGAGACTATTTCCCTCCCCTCAGCTCATGCCTAAATTATGGAGGCGGAGATAGGTGGTGTCGCTATCTATCGTGTAGAAGCTCAACCTGTCTCAGGCTGTGGCAACTCTCCTTCCTTTCTTCCCATCGGGAAGGACACGCCAACAACTTAAGGTATCCGAACACGTTGAAAATGACCAAATTCGGTCAAGACAGATATTTTTGTTTTTTATTTTATTGAATAAAGCTATCTTTTGGCTTTACAAAACATGCTTTGCTTTGTTACTACGTTACCTAGTGGCCAAGTTACAATCAATTATATAAAGTTAGAAAACCTGGAAGTGGGTCTTTGATCTACTAGAAGTGAGCATTTAAAATGTTCAAAATCTATCATGGCGAGTTTGATAACTCAAAATATTACGAATGTATTTCTATAAAACTTTTTGAACCTGATATCTGTGCTATTTTCTAGAGAATGTATTTAAATATTCCTTATACTATATAAATAATTTTTAAGTTACGGCTTGTTATTTAAATAATGGTATCTTAAAGAATGGGACTTTTCATACAACGTTTACTCAATCAGCTCTAAAATTTTAAAACTTTAATAAAACATTATAATTTTAGTACATTTTCTACATAAATACATCTAATTTGTTTTAGTAATACTTTTACTAATATAACCTTATTACTTTTTCCTCTGATTGCTTTGAAGTTTTCTAAAAATATTGCTAAAATTTCACATGTGATTGCGATTTTTGTGAAATTTAGGCAATTTATTTTAAATATTGTTAGTTACATATTGGTATTTATTAGTATTGAGTCCTATAATAGCATTTACAATGTTTAAATATGCTATTTTTGTCAAAAAGTACTCCGAACGTGTTCGGATACCTTAAGCGAACCTGTAATTAATTTTCATACATCTGCAGTAGAAATGCATCAATTGCAAATTAGATATGAGGTAAGGGATCGAGCTAATGTGAGCAGTAAGTAAAATACAATTATGCTGCTAATTTGTGCATACGAAGGAATGGTCCTTCAACAAAAATTACAATCCTCGTAAATGCAAATAAAATAAATGCGTCTGTTACATAAAAAGTATAGCTCTTACAAAATAATTTATTTCAATTAAGAAGTTTTATTTCCGATAGTTAAACAGCAAATTCTATTTTTAGGTTGCGGACCGAAGAATTCTCATCCGGAATCCATGTAGGCACTCACATGGATGCTCCAGCTCATTTCTCAAAGAATGGTATAACGATTGACCAGATCCCCTTATCTCGCCTCGTTGCTCCAGCAGCTGTAGTAGACATAACTGCGAAGGCGAACGACGATCCAGACGCAGAAGCCACCGTGCAAGATCTTCAGCAGTGGGAATCCACCACTGGTCAAAGTCTGAATGAGACTATACTGCTACTAAGAAGTGGTTGGGGTAAAAAGTGGGGTGATCGTGAGGCTTTTTTCGGTACAGCCGGTGACGATCCAACCCAGCTACATCATCCAGGCTTAGCTCCAGATGCAGCACGGTGGCTTGTTGAAAACAGAAATGTCTTTGGTATTGGTGTAGACACACTGTCATTTGATCAAGGACCTTCAATAACTAAAGAGGTTCATCAGATTCTGCTTGGACATGGATTGTTTGGTATAGAGAATATGGCAAATATGGAACAACTTCCAATTTATGGAGCTACTCTGTATGTTATGCCAATGAAAGTTGGCGATGCAAGTGGGGCACCGACCAGAGTCATAGCCACTTTTCCAGAAGTTTTGTTCGATCATTCTACAGTTAGCGCTACAAAAAATCTTGAAAGCTGTTTCACGGTTTAAAAGCATTTTGAATTTGGTTGTCAATGTATATTTTAAGTGATCGTTCTATTTTTCAAATGTATTCGTTATTTTTGGTTTATGCTTCACCCTAGCATCTTTGAACAAGTTCGCATTCGCTTATTATTACATTGAATGTTAACATTTCTTTTTTTTAATTTAATGAGTGTACAAAGACTATGAAGTTTATGTTGAGTTAAGTTGAGTTAATTAATCCTTAGTCTGTCATTGCCATTTACAGAATATCTTTAAGAATAATTATAGTCATAAGGCGTAACACTATTTTAAAATAGAGTTGTGCAATAGTTTTTATCCGTAAATTTTACACATATATTACACACAGAATATGTCGCTTTGTTTTTATACTGTCATTCAACATTTCTAATGAAACAAAAATTACTTTTATCTATCTACCACAGTATTGTATATTATTCAAAAATGAATAAAACCAGAATTGACGAATTTTTATTTCTTAAAATACATATTTTAAATATATGCACTTCTAAATATAACAGAAGATAAGCGACTCACGCACTCACCAAAAATCTCCAGAACAATATGTGACCTAAGACTTCGAAACTTGGCAGGTTTAATCCTTTCATCGAGTAGAAAACTGCAATAAACGGGTTTTAGGAAAATTGACTTTCAATGAGGGTTGTGGGGGCGTTACAGACAAAAATTCCCGTTAATGATTTATTAGACCACAGCCTAGAATTTTGTCAAACATGTGTCTTGTTGAGTAATCACATAAAAAAGAGTCTTGTGGAAGTCAATTCCCAAGGAGGGTCAAGGGGGCATTATCGACAAAAAAAACCCTCTGCTTTTTAACTATTAGACCTACACACCTGAAATTTTGCAACTATGTTCCTTTTGTCGAGTTCCGGAAAGAGTGTTCGGAAATAGTCTCTCTAAGGTAATTGCGGGCTTAAGAGGGCATCTTTTTTCAGAATTACTCCTGTCATTTTTAAATCAAGAGACAATGGCTGTAAAAATGTTTTTGAATACTATCGAAAATAACATACAGTCATACAACATTATGAAATATCCAACGAAGTGGTTGGGTAACGGCTATTTTACATAAATAAAAGCATAATGTTGAGTATTTTTGTAGTCTTCAAACTAAAAGTTCATAAGTAACTTGTCAAAAATTAATTGATTTAATTTAATTACATTAATTTTTCCTTAGTCTAAGTATATACTGTTTGAAATTACCTTTAATCTCGTTCAATATGCGTTTTTAACACACTTTTATAAGATTCACTTGTATGTAACGGAATCTTTGAACTCGATTTTTACCCAGTTTAAAACAGCTGATTAATTCGAAATTTTACACACTTGTCAAGGACCGATGACAATACAATAATTTCATAATTTTGTTCCATTGTTCTGATCAGGATCATCAAGAATAAAGATTTCCAGATTTGGCGACTAATTCATTATACCATTTCCATATTTGGTGACTAAAAGATTAAGTTACAACCCCTAAAAGCGAAAACGTGTATCAGCGATTTCTTACCACAATATAAACAATTTTCTAGTTTTTCTGAAAGTGGAAATAAAAAAAAGACTCGTGCATGTAAAAAAAAATTTGTTCTAACTCAGGGGGATGGGCAAACTTTTCCGGTCACGGGCCAAATGTTTTTTTAAAAAAAATGTTTGGGGGTCCAAGATAAATTTTTCTAAAATTTTAAAAACAATTCGTATTACAATTTAAATATGTTAATGATGATGAAATTGCAATTTCATTTTTGAAAGTTCCTTTTATTGGGGTTCGAAGTGAGATGAAATGATAGGATGTCAATGAGTATTCCAGATTCTAAAAAAATGACTCATTTAAAACTTTACTTAAGTATTTCTTTATGTCTGCCAAATTAAAATTCTGTGAATTTAAAATGCTGAGAAAATATTTCAGACTGCATATTGAAAAGTCGCGAAAACAAAAGCTTATTTAAGAATATTCATAATTTATGGAAGATAAATGAAGAAAAAGAACATTCTGACAATAAAAAATAAAATACGCATTTACATTGATATAATGCACTTATAAATGTATCTGTACTGCACAGTGTGTGTTTTATAATTAATTTAATAATTTAAAATACACTAAGTTAAGATCAAGTTTAACAATTACCAGCGACTCCATGGCCTTGTCATATAAAAAATTATAACCAAGAATTAATATTTATCTGGATAATTTGTACGGTTTACAATTAATACATTAACTGCCGATTAAAGGCTACGTGAATCGCTCCTTAATGCCACAGTTTTCCACGTGGACGTGCGTATGTGGTGTATTGGGGGAGGGGAAGAAAAGGAATAAATAACAGCAAATCCTTCGCAAACACTGTCAAGGTCCTTTTATTGTATTCCAAAGCCTTCGGAATAATTTTATGGATAACAGTGAGCAGAAAAAAAGAATCGTCCTTCGGAAAGACGTATATATACGTCCATGGCAATTAATGCTTTGGTTGAGACTTTGGTTGGCACTGAAGAGGTTAACTTATTAGTATTGTTGAATTTATAACACATTGTTATTATATGAAGCGGGGAAAATGAAAAATTATGATTAAATTATTTTATTAAGAACGTTTATATAAACCCCGTGCACCACAAAGTATCCCACGGGGCTTACATAAAAGTAAGCGCGAAGAACACATCACACAGAAGAGAAGGATTACAACACAAATATCCATGCCTTACCCAGGATTCGAACCCAGCCCCTCCGGCACCGCAGTCAGCGTCACTAACCACAGTACCAGATGGGTGGCTGTGATTGCATATTGGGTCGCAAATAGTGAAAGTTTGAAAAACACTGCCTTAAATAAGATCCTTTCAATGAGTGTTCAACAACCATCTACATTGACAATTTTATGTACGGACTCAGGGACGTCCTAAGGCATGGGCCTCGTCTCGTTCTCGACTTAACCTTAATAAGATCATAATTCGAATAATTTCAATAGTCAAATGTTATTTCCAGGTGTATTCTCCGAAAAACTGGGAATTTCGGACGATATGTCAACTGGTTATATGTTATAACCATCGTCCACGCACAGGCCTAGGCCTATCAGCATACACCATCATTACTCGTGTAATCAAAATGCGCCAGTCGGTCGAGCCGATTTGTGCGACTGTAAAACATGCACATTTATTTGTTTCGGGTTATTTTTATAGGAGTATTTTACAACGTATGCTATGTACTGTTTACTTTTAAGGTATCCGACTGCGTTTGGAACCGGATTTTCAAAAGCGCATTTAATGGATAATTTTCATGATATTTAGTGTTACTTAGATTAGAATATATGCATAAAATTGCTTTAAGGACATTTTGACAAAAAAAAATTTTAATATAATATTTTGGCAAAAAATTAACTTAAAAAATAATCTTTTTTCCAAATGTTCTCCTTTTGTGAAAAATGCTTCTATTAGAATAATATTTCGCCTGTATATAGCTCAGACCTCTGTTCAGAGGCTCAACTAAAATTTTTGAAATATATAACTTAGAAGTGGGTTTATCCATATTTTACGACAACAGAGGGGAGCAATTTTAAGAAAAAAAACGCCAATAACTATTTCAATTGGTGGTAACTCTGAAAATAATGTGAATTTTTCAAAAATTTCAGTTGAGTCTCTGAAGAGAGGTCTGAGCTATATACATGCAAAATATTATTATAATAGAACCATTTTTCACAAAAGGAGAACGTTTGGAAAAATGATTATTCTAAGTTAATTTTTTGCCGAAATAGTATACTTAAATAATTTTTTTTGTCACAATGTCCTTAAAACAATTTTATGCATGTATTCTAATCTGAGTGACACTAAATATCATGAAAATTATCCATTTATGTGCATCTTTAAAATCACGGTTCCGAACGTAGCCGGATACCTTAAGGATCGAGGTAAGAACCTATATTTGAGTAGGGGTTGAGGGCTTACTTTTGAGTAGGGACCCAGGGCCTCAAGAAGTCTTAAAACGTTCCTGTCCTGACTGTGTGGAAAGAAAGAGAGAAAGTTATTACATTTTTCTTCCTCTTTTATTTACTTCCAAGCATTAATTTGACAAATAATTAATATTATTTTAATAAATAGTTTTAAAAATCAGTTTAAATTAAACGTAGCCTGTTTTAATTTTCAAACCAATGCTCGGGTGAATCAATAATCCAGTTTTTAACCTTTTTTCTTCACCTTTTCAAGAAGTTCCATAATCTCAGGGTCAGATTTTATAGCATTTAAAGTGTCCTGAAGAGTTACAGTTAGCTTGTCGCCATCTTTTTCACGACTTCTAGCAACGTTAGCCGAAAGCTCTAAGAATTCAACAGAGAGGTATTCTAGAATGGCTGTGAGGAACACAGCTGCCTCGGGTTTGACGACTCCACTGGGGAATTTGCTTTTTAAAAGTTCGTGAATCTGGTGCAAAGGAAATCTCTTGGGCTGTTGACTTCCTGGACCTTTGCGTCTCTTAGCTGCGCCACTCTTCAATGAAGATGACCTCTTTTTAGCCATTGGAGGGAAATTGCTACAGAAATTGCATGAAAATACATAATGTTTAAGAAGTTACACTATTATTTTATATTACATTCTAAGATAAAGATAGAACGTGGTGCTACGTATTATCGCAACAATCGCCAACTCTATTAATAATACGCCAAGTTGGCAACCCCGATTTCTTATGTGTCGCCACGCACTCAATCGAAAACCAGGTGTTTCGTTTCCTATAATGTCACCAATAGGTTGTGATAATACGTAAGTACCAAGAATGTGTACACCCAAGAATATAATGGTAAAAGAATTTTGCGAGAAAATATCTTTCAATCAAAACTTTGGGGGGAAGGAGATTTAGCGATGGACGAATATACATTTAAAGGTTCAAATAATTGTGACCTTAAGTCCTAAAAGTGTTTATAAGAGGAAAAAAATTCCAAATAATTTCTCTTCGAATCTGTTTCCGTTCACTCAAATTGTAACTCTACAGCAATGTTATTACTTATATATTATCGCAACAATCGCCAACACGTTCAAGATAACTAGCCAAGTTGGCAACCCCAATTTCGCATATGTTGTATGCGCTGGATTGGCAATCATGTGCTTTGCTTCATATCATGTCGCCAACAGGTTGCGATAATACGCGATAATACGTAAGTACCCCCAATGTTTTGCATACGGGGTCGCGTGCAATATATGGCCAAAAATATCTGGATAATAGTTCGGACTCAGAGAGACTTGAAGTACAAAGGGTGTCCCAAAACTTACCTATAATCGGGCACGAGGGGAAAGTTGCGATCATATCTGCTCTGGGAAAAATATTTAAAAAAAATCCCTAGCACTTGGTGAAGGAAAACATTTTCGAAAATGTGGAAAATTGACATCCTCCATGACATCATTAGCTTCTGTGACCACAAATTTCACAATATTACGATGATTCATTCAGTAACATCACCTTACATAGACATACTATTAATCGCAGTCACAATTCGGACAAAAAAGGCTTCACTAGTTTAGTTAAAATTAACGTGAGTCGGGGTTTGAGAAAAAGGTGCCACCTAACTTCGACTCGCCATTACAAAAAAAAAAAACCTTTTTTTACACACAACCTTGTACTTACGTATTAGCGTCACCGCAGCTAAATTCGCGCCATGCGAATCGCGCCATCATATCAAAATAACGAAGATTCTTAGGTATTATACTTAAAGAAAAAAGATTCTTATGGCGCAAATTTTTGGCTGTGGTGCCACTAATACGTAAGTACCCACAACCCCAGGTAAGTTTCTCAAATGTTGGCCCATTTACTTAAGATTCCAAATTGGTACAGTTCTTGTTCTTTTCTGAGCATAACAGTCATAGAGAATATTTTTATTTGCAGAACATCTTCATTTTAAAAACACCTCTGATGATACCGGCTCATGTGTAGTACAGGGGGGGGGGAGCACTTTGGATTTGGCGATTTTTATCTAAATGTCATGGTGAAATATCGAATTCATTCTAAAATAAATCCTAATATCCAAATATATATTAAAACGTGAAAGTTTGTGAGGATGTTTGGAAGTCTTTCACGCAAAAACAACTGAATGAATTTTAATGAAACTTTACAATAGTATAGCTTATACATCAGAATAACACATAGGCTATAATTTATAGATATTGTGTGAAGTTCCCAAAATATAACAATAATTGTCAAGTAAGTAGGAAAAAATTCTGCCATCTGCAAAAAAGCCCGCGATAGCAAATATCTATCTTTTATGTGTGAAGCTAACCTTTGCATTTTGTTTTGTCTACGCCAGGCGCCAAGAACTGCGAAAGTTTGAACAGGCAGAGTGTGAGAGAGGCTGACTACAATTTAAACATAAAAAATACAATAAAAAGTAATATTAACGTATTACACTTCCAGATATAAATTATTTATACTATTTTAATCCAAAAAATAACATTGTTTATTTGCTTATGATTTTAGAAAAGTTCGAGTATGCTACGGTCGCCAATTTTTAAATCTTAATATTTACGGAATGCGCAATATTAATTAAAAGTAAAAATTCGCTGAAATTCTAAAGAATCAATAAAATAAAATCAATAAAAATCCTTGCAAAAACGAAAACGTCTCGAATCAGTCGACCCGGGAAAAAAAATGTATTTTGAACCAAGATTGATTTACGCCGTTTTTCAGAAAAAGCTTTTCACTGTTTTTTAAATCGTGCTATATAGTTTTCAGTTATGGTAATTTAAGGTCGCTTACACAGAATTCGAAGATTCGGTGTACTTTTCAAGTTACACAACGTGAAAAAAAAACGATATTTGATAGTTTGAATGACTTTAGTGAAATTATTTTGTAAGTTAAATATTAACAGAAAGAAAGAGGTCCTCACACTCAATAAATGTCTTTTAAATTAAACGTAAGATCGATTATCCCATTTGAATGCAAAGTTGTAATAATAGTTTCCATTAAGCTAGGCGATAATTTAAACATTAAATACTATTTATAGAGGATAAAAAAATATTAAAACAAATTTACAGTTCAAAAGATAATATCGAAATACAAAACAAACTTAGTTGAAAAAGGCCAAGTGTAGGAGACCCATTTCACTAAACTTGAAGAACGGTGGATAGTTAGGAATATTATAAATCTATAACAAAACTACAGTAAAATTGATACTGGATGTATATCGAAGGTTTTACAAGTCTGTCAATGCATAATTCTAAACCTTTCAAGAAAGTTTAATAATAAGTATTATAATAATTAGTAAAAAAGGTAGTTTTAATATTTAAAAAAAATAGAAGACATTTTTAATCACCATAACATTTTTATTCAACTGAGAATTACTTAAATAAATTTTAATTCTTTATAGTATTTTATTTTTTAAATATGTTGCATCAGTTAAAATATACTCAAATTTTAAATATTTAATACCTACTTATCAAATTCAAAGTTTTTATAACTTCTTCATTTATAAAAATAATTGGATGAAACTTTTTTTCCGTTTATCGAACATTTCAAAAAATGCTCACAATTTTCATTCAACATTTAATACAGTTGTGAAAATTTGTAATTATAAAAATTTCTACTTTTTTGAACATGCAACTATTTTTAAAAAGGTACAGTTTCGTTTTCGGGTCCTAAAAAGTTGCTAAGTGAGTGAGTGAATATTAAGGTCCCACTGTTCACTTACTCAAGAGATATCATAGCGAGATGGGAAGGGGAATTTCCATGACAATGTGTTATGCATTTAAAAATGTTCAAGCAACGCCGGGGGAATAAACCTGTCTAACATAAAAGAAGCAAAAAAATTTCGAAACAGCGAATTTTAAGTTATACACTCGGAAAAAGGCCGAGCAACGCCGGGCTAAGCGGAGGAAGGGGGGTGGGGCGAAAGTCATTTTGAGAACGAGTATTAGAAGTGATGATTTTATGAGAGAGAGAGAGAAAAAAGGACAGGGAAAATTTTTATAAAGGTAGAGAAAGCACGAGCAACGCCGGGCCATGCAACTAGTAATAAATAATTCCGAAAAAAGTACCTTGGCGACCACTTTTAGTCGCCAAAAAAAGGTCTACTCCAAGTGCCCCCCATACTACACTTTAACCATGATACCTTCCATTACATCATTAAGTATTAGATTATACTTATCTCTACATATAGGTATTGTAGTTTGGTGGCTGATTCTGGTCACCAAAAAATTGGCTTTGCCAAGGGGCCCCCTTTCTACACTTTAGTTGGACTTTTCCCCGTGAAATAGTTTTAAAATTTCTCTAAGTTGGGGTGATGACATTACAACATAATATTAGACAGGTCGTCAAATATCTATCTGGTCCGATTTCAAAACACGTCAAAAAGAAATAGCTTACTGAAAACAAATTAATTCCTTTAAGATTTTCAAAAGAACTATGGTTTAGAAAATGAAAAACAACAGACATACTTATTAACTGCTGAAATATTCTTGTATCGGTAGATGTATTGATTAAAAATTAAACGATAACTTTTTCATTGTATCTCAAAAAATTTAGTAAAACTCTTAGCTCGTGTAAAATATTATTACGATTGTTTCGAAAAATAATTATCAATGCCATACGCATATTTAAATATACATTCATATTTAAATAAATAAAATTAAGAGAAATATTTGAATGCTTATACAGGTTTAAAAATTCACGTTAGCAATTCCTAAATGAAGTACTGGGATATTTTATTTGTAGTGCTTAAACATGGGCATCTTAAAAGGAATCAGGCCTTGAATTATTACACAGTAATGATACTACGGTGACGCCCCTTTGCACAACCACTACCTTTGACGCTTCCTATTGGCCGGCGAATGAAGTGATGTTTTAAATAGATACTTACGTGTTATACCATCCACTCATTCCGTCAAATCAAAATACGTCACCAAATACCGCGATATGCAACCAATAGTGGAAACTGTTTTCGCGCATACGAGTTCTGTAATAATAATGATGATGATGATGAACAGCCTTTTAGCGAAATGTTTTGAATTGGCGATATCTTTTCGTTTGGTGAAATTGGTCGATAGTATAATACATAAGTACCCTTTATTATTTACAAACTGATGCACATACACACACTAATCTGTTGTTGTTTCTTACCCCACTTGAACGACAGAAACATCTAGATCAAGTCCATGAACCCGTGTGTCTTTAAACATTGAAGAACTGTAGCAGGACTTAAGAGCAGCTGGCTCTTATGGCAACCAATAGAAGCCAAAATGTGGGCAGAAGCAGCTTGGGTCACATTGCAATTCGGACAAGAAGGGCAAATGTTTAAACCCGTAACACGCCGTTGAGCTCGAGTATGTCCACTGAGAAACGTAAAAGTAGTTTCATCTCACCTATTGCCAGTCCCAAGCAAAGCAGCACCGGGATGGTTTCCTTCATACCACTCATGTTCGGGGGCCTGCTTCCAAGAGAAACTGACATCTTGTTTGACTTGTGTAGAAATTTCTGAAAAAGTAATACAGCTACCATGCATAGAAACTTTATGACTTCCCTCACGGGCCGAAACATATGCACTAATCTAGGTGTGAGTGAGTGAATATTAATATCGCACTATCCAGCTATTCGAGAGCTTTTGGCGACAGACCTCGTAACTTTGAGCCATGGACAAGTGACGAGGATGACACCTGAGTTGGCCCCTGCTCTCCTAACTACCACACCACACCAACGGGAGAATGTTTGAGCACTCGACAGATTCAACGTACTCGCCCCCTACACGGCGGGTCTTCATCGGTACTAGAACTAACTCATGACACGCCGGCCTCGAGTCCGTTACCTTGACCACTAGGCTATCCCGACCTCTAGGTGAGAAGAGGAATGTTGAGATTCAATGAGATTAACACAATGCTCTAGAATTCAATATACTCGACTCATTAAACGGTACTTACGTATTATCGCAAAATATTGGCGATATTATATGAAACGAAGCACATGATTGCCAATTCAGCGCATACGTTGTAAGCGACTTCCGCCTGAAGTCCCTCCCTCACCGTCCTGCCTACTTACAAGATGTTGGAAGAAACAAAGTATGACCAGAAACTTCCATAATAATTCTAATTTATTATTATTCAGGGACTCTAATTAACCTCAAGACAAATCACAAGAGGAAGACCTAGGAGTGATATAAAGAGAGCAATAAAAACTGAGTAAACAAGCGCAAGCAAACAGATCAATTTAACCTAATCAAATACAGCCATCACTCATCTCCATCACTTGTTAAGTAAAATGTAAGAGAATGAACCTGTGAAGAATGGGCAATATCCGTGTCGATATTTCTACCAGGAAAATAATTGTGGTTCGAGCAATTCTCGCACAAAAGTTAACAACTTTTTTTATCATCGTTCCTACCTCTCTACTTTGTCATAAACGACAACAAGTTGTGAACAACATCGAATCTACAAAAAACAGCTATAGATAAACATATCCAAAAAATGACTTGAAATATGATTATACTATTCAGAATTTCTGAAGAACTAGCTGTTACTCGCCCTCTTAGCTGGGTATTTCATGATGTTATATTAATATATACTGTTATATATATATATATATATTGCATTGAAAAATATTCTTACAATTCTTGGTTTAAAAGGGGCAAAACTTCCAAACAAAAATTTCTAAAATTGAAGTAGAATTATCTTTTACTCTCTCGTAGCTCCTTCCCAAGTGAATTTCCACAAAACTTATTTTTAGTGGATCACTACTCAATAAAATAAACATACTTGCCAAATTTCAAGTCTAAATCTAATAGATCAAAAGCAGATTTATTTTATGAATAAGTTCCGGTAATCACCTTTGAGAATCGATTTCTGTAAGACTCGATCAACAAACCCATTCAATTCAAAAACAAAGACATACATACCAAATTTCCTTGCAGTAGGTCTAGTACAGGCATGCCCAACCCACGGCCCATTTGGAGAATTTTTGCGGCCCAATTGAAGTTTCTGTCTATATTATTTTAGACATTTGGACTACAGACGGTTGAATCGAAAATATCGTGTTTTGACCCACCCCCACCTCTCCCCGTGCAGTTTTTACCGAAATAATTTTTTTCTTTCATTTGACTTCCAAGCAATTGTAATAACAGGTGTTGATGGATGAAGGAAAGCAGATGAGCTTGGGTGTGTTATTCCTCTTTCAACGAGAACTTTGTTGAGAGTGAGTAGTGAATTTAGTTCTATTTGTCAGAGAAATAATTTATGTCTATATTTTTAAGTTCAGATTAGTAGTCTTTTTCTTGATTTATTTGGCAATGAAAGAATCCGACGATGACTTTAATGAGTTGCCTCAGGACTGTCAGACCAGATAGTAGAAATGTAAGATAATTACGGCAGCAGAATAAAAATGTTTAATATTTTTAACTTTCTGAAATTATGTAACTTTTTTCATTTTATGATATATACTTAATCACGGTGCAATAACTAATACCATGCAATAAGAAACTAAACATTTGGCTATCGGGCAGAAAAAAAAAACTTTTTTTTTGACAAACAGTGTAATAATTACAAAGCTGTTTTTCTTTACTTAATTGCTTTTTGCATTTGAAATAAAAATTTTGAAAATCTAAATCAATTTTCTGCAAACATACTGCAACACAAGTATAAAATGTGAAGATGTTACGCACATAGTTGTTATACTACGTAAAACCTCCGATGGCGGCATAAATCTACTGTAGATAAGAACCTTGTAGGTTAAGAGATAATTCTTCGACCAACAAGTGCAATCGGTCGACTTTCAACTTTGTTGTGATTGTGATGCTGTAAAAGGTAAACTTGGTGTGTGTTTTTTGATGATATCAATAATTGAATGTTGATTATATCATATTTTGAATTCTGTACGATAGTAAAATATTTCGAATATTTTGAATATTTTTTTTATTTTGATATGTACGACGCACCTCGGTTTAGTAAATTTTTATGTGGCCCACTAACCGATTTGGGTTGGACACCTCTGGTCTAGTAGTTCGGAAATGGGTATTTTTTAATCAATACGCAGCAAAAGATTCCCTCTTCCTCATTGGAGTCGATGATTTCCGTTAAACCCGAAAAGTCTCCTTTAATAGACACCAGTTATGCATTACGATTATTTTTGACGAAAAAGAAAACCAGAATGGTATATTATGACTTAGAATAATGCTTAATTCTCGTCCAATTCACTTCAATGCTTTAAAATTTCTAAAACTCTCGCACAAATTAGATCGTTTACACAATATATAAAAACTAAATTTAAAAAAAATAATATATAATAAAATGAAACATGAGAAAACCTTTCATTGATATAATATATTTTTAAATTTAAAATTAAATTTACATTTGTAAATGTCTTGTCCATGCAGGGAATATCAAATGACGCCGAAGGCGTCCAAAACAACCCTTGCTATGTCGACGACTTTTGGCGAATAGTAGTTGATGGTCCGTGCAGGAGTGGCTCTATGGCCAAACAAACCAGACCCTTGCCCGGGGCGGCAAATTTTAAGGGTGACATTTGAATCGAATTTGAAATATATATATATATATATATATATATATATATATATATATATATATATGTGTGTGTGTGTGTGTGTGTGTGTGTGTGTGTGTGTGTGTGTGTGTGTGTGTGTGTGTGTGTGTGTGTGTGTGTGTGTGTGTGTATTTGTTACAAAAAATAGATGTATAATATTTCCTGAAATATTATTGGGTGGGAATTTGGCATTTATAACGTATCTCATTTCTTTATTTTGTACTCTGTATGTTTAATGACAGTTTTCTTTTATGTTGATACTTGAAGGATTTGAGGTGAAATAATACGTTAAATCATCAAATTTAATAAGTTTATACATCTTTCTTTCTTTCGAACTTTCTCCCCGTCCTGGAGTGAGGTCACAACGGACATTCATTTCACCCTTATGATCTCCGGTGTCAGCTATCCAAATGGGACAGGGGCAATAAGAGGTTTTGGTCGATAGAGAACCACAAGAAATGTTTTATTTTAGTCTTGAGGTAGTTACTTTTCGTTAAAACAAACGCTTGTAATCCCAACCATCAACAGACTATTTTACGAAGAAATTGGTCAGCTGAAATGTGGGCGATTCCTTCTTTTACATTTTACTCGTTTGAAATAATAACAATTAATTATGCCACTAATTTCGAATCATTTTGAATTTTTTTAAAACTTAAAATAATATAAATATATATATATATATATTGTTATGCTACCTTTTTGTTAGCTGGAATTATTCAAGTTTTATAGTTGTGTACTTGTGTGAACAATTTATCTTTTTTAATTATAATTTTTTGCTTTGGAGAGAGGGGAGCGGAATTTTCCATTTTTGCCCGGGGCGGCAAAATTGCTAGAGACGGCCCTAGTCCGTGGGGTTTAGGTATATGTTGTGGAGTTTAGTCAATACGGAAGGACAATTAAAAATACGATTGGGAGAACGTCGGGACAGTGAGGATAAGTATTGGCTATCAAGGGATATTTTCCTTCTTTAAAGTGTTTTTGTACGTAGTCTCTGTCTATGGTATTTGAAATTACGTGGATATAATTAAGAACTGAATGGAGTGCTTCTTAGCTGGATGGGAGGTGAGTTTATGTCAGGTTATCGCATCTGCATCAGTAAGGGTGAGACTATTGGAAAGTTGAGGGGAATTTTGGGCCTCCTTAGCTAGGTTATCAGTCTGCTCATTGCCAAAGAAAGTTGTCTACGTGGGAGCGGTCTGGTTGTTGTCGTGTATGAAAAAGTGCAGGGGTTTTAATAAAAAAACGTAAGGATATAGTCAGATATTGCCAAAGGTGTGAATCACTGCCGTGGCAACATGGATGGCATGAACCGAGTAAAGAATATCCATGCTACAGTCATTGTCTATTTTAAAAAGGGCACCATCAATGGAAGGACAGCTACAAAGGTGTTTGGGATCCAGTTGCGCGCCTGGGTGGGCAGTGCCTGCATTCCACATATGATTTTGAACCATCGGGAAGAATCTTCATACCCTTAAAAAGCTTTGTCTTTAGTCTAGTTATTATTGACGTTATTTCTCGGCTATAATTTAATTCTGGCAGCGATAATTTTTTTCTTGGGTTTGAGCAGAGTTTTTGTTTTGCTACTGCGTTGGCATCAAAGACCGTAGTAGATGAAGTTAGAGGCTCAAGGGTTCTGGCTTCAATGGCAAGGAAATCGGCCATATATCATCTCGTTCCCTTCGATGTCAACGGTCTAGTTGATGCACACAAGTGGAATCAAAACAGATGGATTCTATTAAATCAGACAAAGGTTTGAAGCGTAAACCCTAAAAACCAAATAAAGACGTCGGTGAGGTATAGAGAGAAAACGAAGTACGTTAAATATATCCTGTCGTCAATGTCCTTGAGTTATATGACATGAATATGAGAAATAAGGTGTCTTTTCACTTGATCGTCATTTAAAGTTGTGAGAATAGTGCATATGTTAAGGATGAGTAGAAATCGACAACCGAAAGATTAAATAAATACAAAAGATACACAATCACTTCTTTAATTATAAAGTGTTTGTTCAAAATCTGTTTTAACCATCGTTAAGGCCATTTAAATTTTTGCTAATGCTTCCAAAACAGATAATAACAGGAATACATTAGTTTCGAAGATTAAATTTGTATTTTTCTCTCTAAACGAAAGTTTTAAATTGACTTGCTCAGAATGTAGAGCAACTGAATTTACACAGCTACGTAACATATTTAAATAGCTATCATTTCGAAGATAAGAAATACTCATTCCCATAAAAATTTGCGCTCCAAGAAAGAGTTGTCAGAATAAAACGAAATTTTACAAACTAAGTACTACATTGATATAAAAAAGCTATTACAAAATCAATGAAAAATGACTATTTAGAGTAGAAAAAATTGCAAATGAATGGAGGTTTTAGTACCCTGTTGGGCAACGTCTAGCATGATTGCATGATATGATACAATCGGACATCGAGACATACAGGTCCCATACGATATTCTGCGATATCTCGTTCCCCAGTTGCTGTAAACACGCCTCTAATCATACCAAACTCATGGGATGTCCAGCTTGGCATCTTATATGATCCTAGATATGCTCGGATGAAGAGAAATATGGGGATCGAACAGGCCAAGAAAGGGGGGAAATATGGCAAAGGCAGTCCTGTGAAACCATTGCTGCGTGTGGGGGAGATTATCCTGTTGAAAAAGGGCTCATAGAGGCAAACTATGGAGCTAAAGAATGACTTGAATATACCTGTGGGTTGTCATGGTACCATGAATTAATATTAGAGGTGACCGTGTATCGTACACGACGGCACCCCATACCATCACGCCATTTTTTTAGAGCGATGTGCTGCTGTACAAGGAGGGAAGGATTGAGACGTTCTCTGTAGGGCCTCCACCATGCCATCAGTGCCCAAATTGAATCTGGATTCGTCATTGAAGATCACCTAATTCATCGGGTTGCTGATAACGATGAGTGATGAGTGAATATTAACATCACACTGTTCAGCTACTCGAGGGCTTTTGGTGACGGACCTCGTAATTTTAAACCATGGTCAAGTGACGAGGATGACACCTGAGCTAACCCCCCTCTCTCTCTCTTCAAACTACCACACCAATGGAAAGACGTTTGAGCTCTGGACAGATTTGACGTGCATCGCTCCTCTACACAGTGGGTCTTTAGTGGTACTGGGCTCGAACTCATGACTTGCCTGCCATAATCCGATACCTTAACCACTGGGTTACCGCCGCCCTATTTATCGGGTTGCAGTTCAATGCCTTGGAACGTGACATCACACCAAACGGAGGTGACGGTGAGTAAGTGTCAATTACAGTTCACGTAACGGACGCCGCGAAAGCAATTATTCTTCAGCCAGGCACCTTGCAAAGGTATGGACTATTAATTAAGGCCTGTAGTGAAGGTGTTGCCTGTGTATAGATGGTGGAAAATGAAGTAGTTGGCGTTATGCGATCGTGTCGTTTGATACGACGGCTTTTTTGGACTAGTGGTCAGTCGAGGGCATACTGAGCCTAGTCGCAGCTAACAGACCTCTCTCTGGACCACTGGTCCAAACACCTCCTCACAGTCCAACCAGAACGACCTAGGTGTCACGCTAGTCACCGATCTGACTACCCGGTTTCCATCATCCCTATAATTCTTCTCCTTTCGAACTTTGGCAGCTGCTCATATTGTCTCCGATGGTGGCGTAATGGCATCTGTAGTTAAAAAGCGTCCCTCTGCAAAGGATTAAATACATGCTCTGCTTACCTGTTTTTGTAATCTAAGGAGAAAGTTCTACGTCATCTAGTGGCATTACACAATGCGCCATTACACTTCCTTTCTAATCATTTACTTATCTGACTGACACATACCTTCATGACAAGTTTCGTAACAAATCTAATCTTACTTCTTGTTGCTCAAACTTTTATGGCAATGAGTGTATTACATATTTTTTTTTATACTTTCTCGATGCCTTCAGAAGTTTTCAAGTTCTTAAGCTTATCCTTTTAGCTAGTGCATAATTCCATCCCTTCTCTCTTTACCTAACTTTTTATTCAATTATTTCAAATACATTTTAGACTATTACCACCAACCGAATAGCACCAAGAGCTAACTGAGGATTTTATTGCCTTCTTTCTACTATGAGTACTATTTCAGTATTTTACTCATTGATCGTTGAATAACAGATACATCACTTCATGAGATTCCTAATTAACCGTGATGTAACCATAATATTTCTGAAAATTGAAATAAACAGTAGAATTTGCTTGGCAAATTGCAGCTTTCATGGCCCCAGAAATCAATTCATGTCTAAGTTTGTTTCTATAAACACCAAGCTGAGCATATGTAAAACTTAAATCAGGCCTATTGCTCTGTATGGAAGTGAATGTTGGACAGCCAGTAAAGCAGAAGAAAAAAATGATCCTTTTTGAAAGAAAAATCTTTGAACCTATTCAATAGAAAAATGAGAGGAGAATTCGTTACAATCATGAAATTTATAGGAAATATGGTAGAACTGACGTTGTGAGAACTATAAAAGTACGAGTATCACGTATTAGGTGGATGGGCCATTTGTACATATATGCCGATGCTTTTCCTAAGAAAAAAGTAACTATTTCAAAAACTGAAGGGACCAGACGTAGAGGCCGACCACCAACATGATGGTCAGATGATGATGAAACGGACCTCAAACTAATGCGAACCAACCAATGGAAGGTCGTCGTAACTGATAGGGTCAACTAGAGGAGGATCTGCGAGTCAGCCTTGGCCTGCAAAAGACTGTTGAGCTTAGGAAGAAAAAGAACTGCAGTATTGGAAGAGAATGGATCCGGACTCATCACAACGCATGATCAGTTTATACCTGGATTCCTTTGAAAACTTAAATCTTTTTGTAATTTAAAACGTTTAGCTACCAAACCTTTATCTCCATTCCCTTAAGTTCTAGTCATATTGTACGAGTAAAATGTCTTTCTAATGTTTAAACTCTCATTAGTTTTTTATTCTTATTTAATGATTACACACTTAACTAAACACCTTAAATGATGATTGGTTTTTCAATATAAAAAAGCTTTCCAAACGCCATTTTCCGTGAAAAAATTTCCATTCTCCTAAATTAAAAAATTTAATTATTTCATTGGACAGTTCTCAATATGTGTGATGCTGATCTCATTCCAACAATTTCCTTGAAACTGTAATACAGAGTAATAATATGGCTTCTCTGTTATTTCAAAACCATTTCCTGTGACCGCATATAGCTTCTTCAATTGTTATTTACTGTGATCAACTATACTTACTGTTTTTTACCATTTTTGAACATGGTACTTTAATTTGATTTTCATAGATTTTCTAAAGGCATAATGTTTCTACACCTCTAAGAATTTTCGTTCTTAAATTTAATACTGAGTATATTTTTTGCCAATAAGTGTTAATAAAATAAAAATTTAAACAAAAAAACTTGTTTTAAAATGACTACACTGGTAAAATAGAATAATAAGGTACACATCAAAGTATATCGGTGTCTAAAAGCTGAAAATAATGGTTATTTTTTTTAAGGAAGCTGCAAAGTAAAAGCAGATTAGAATAAAACTTTGCATATTTGTTATATAGCCGTCGAAAATAAAGAGAAGAGTAGAAGAATCTCCTAAAAATAAACAATTGCTTGATTTATAGAAATGGCACATAATGGGGGAGGGCTAGTTATTCAATAGCTGCAGGGAAAAAATTATAAAATTGTGTTAGAAGAGAATGTGATCTTGCTGCCTACAAGCATCTCAATGATGTTTCATGTAACGAATGATAATTGAGATAAAATTCAGTAACAGAATCTGCCACTCCTGTAGTAGAATAGTTTTGAAAGCGATGCTTCTGAAAGTTATCGTCAAAGAACTTCTCAAACAAACACAATTAGATATAAGTCTGGGGATATTGCTGGTCATTACATGCACTCAAAATCTTCACTTTCAAGAAACACCTCAACGAGTTGAGGATAATTGGGGACATATTTCCCTCTATCAATAAGGGGTGGGGACATAGGGCACTTGAAAAGCCGTCCAAGAGGTTCCAAAACCTCATAACTGCATCTAATTCCTGTAACAAAACCTCCTCCAAAAATGTGAAGCTCCGTACGTCCTGTAGACATCATGGCCGCTTACACCAAAGAACCACCACAATGATTTTGATTTCTTTCTAACTGAGGTGATAGCATACTCCACATTCCCTCCAGAATATTTCTGTAGAATTGAAATTGTGATGTATCACACAGGGGGAAAATAAGAAGATAAAAACAGAGAATTAGCTAAAAAGTGTAGAATTGACGAAATCTTTGCTATAAAAAAACACAGATTGGTATTATATATTTTGAAGTTATATCCAAATATCAAGGAACACACATGAAGTCAAAATCTACAAGCACTAAGACTAATAGGGCTGCAGTAAGCCCAAGGTATCGGCTCATGGCAGGCATGTCATGAGTTCGAACCCAGTACCTCTAGCCGTGTAGAGGAGCAATGCACGTTAAATCTGTCGAGAGCTCAAGCGTCCTCCCATTGGTGTGGTAGTTAGGAGAGGGGGTGCCAGCTCGGGTGACGTCCTCGTAACTTGATCATGGTTCAAAATCTCGAGGTCCGTCATCAGAAGCCCTCGTGTAGCTGAACAGTGCGATGACTAATACAACGAAAGGAAAGTTAGTTGACCAAGCATCACAACTACATCATTTGATCCAGTTCAGTTCTGGTGGCTGGGGTGGTCAAACCATTGATGTTACACTGCAAGATAAGAGGCGTTTGTTTAGAGGGAAACTGTAGTTCCATTTTTGGACGAGGTCCTCTGCCAAAACCTCGAGCGCGTACCGGATTTTGTCGTCCGAAGACTGGAGCATCATGAGGTAAAAATCTGTCTTGACTCTGTGCCTATTAGTATCAGCAAGAAAAAAGGGAGTGACCTTCATGCCTTGGGTGGCCCTGTCAGGAGTATACACTCCCGATGTACTTCACTCACTCCTCCCAGAAACACCCCCTTGCTACAATGAGGTCACTAACAGGACCTAAAGAGGTTTCTTATTTGCCCTAAATGCCAGCTAGAACAGGCTTCACCTCAGCACATCTTAGATTTCCTTGGACTGGACTGGGAAGATATCCGTGATAGTCCACTTCTAGTATCGGACTTCATTAAAGTCAACGGTTTCACTGATCTGGTCCAATCGTTTGACCGAATGAAGTAATGGTTGAATTAGCAGTTGGAAAAACGCAAGAGATGATGGGACATAAAAATGTAAAATGAATGTGAAAATGTATAGTTAATTTCATAGAACTATTGATGACTTGTTGGTTCTATATTTGTATATATTGTATTTTGAATATTAGTAGGGATATATGTTTTTACATTATACTTTGAATGTGGGCATCAGATTTAGTTTGGTTGCTCTTGCGATAAATGGTGACTTGCCTGTTAAACTTCATGCATTTAACTATTATTGTTTTTAAAGAGCCTTTCTGAAATAAATCATTAACCCCTTGCCAGTGTCGCCCGAATCCAGTTCGGGTAACTACTAGGTGCAGTACTTGTGATGCCCGAATCCAGTTAGGGTAACTACTAGGTGCAGTACTTGTGATGCCCGAATCCAGTTCGGGTAACTACTAGGTGCAGTATTTGTGATGCCCGAACTAACTTCGGGCAGGAGAAAAATTAATGTTTCTATCTTGTGAGCCCCGAGCTGAGTTCGCTTCTACTATAGAATACTTAATTCATTATTTTCCTAATATAGGGCATTAATGGTCCTAGTTTTTCACCAATTACTTTTTCAATCGAGGGAGAGAAAATGTGGGAGTTGTGTCAGCTGCTTCTTCTGTCTGTACAGCAGAAATGATTGAGTTTGAAGATATGAAAAAAGAAAAGAAATTGAAACTAAAAGTAGTTCATGACTACAACAACACTAGGGATGGTGTTGATAAAGTTGATCAACATCTTATAGACTACCCAGTTGCAAGAAAACGAGGAAAAAATATTACCAACACATATTTTTCCATCTCCTAGACTAGGCACGATATATTTCCTTCATTATGTATAATTCAGCAGGAGTTGCGAAAAATAATATGAACTACAGAATAGCAATTGTGTCGAAGAAAATAAGCCAAATGTTCAGCAACCAGGACCTGGGCGTCCTAGAATAAGCTTTCTGCGCTTCACATGTCGACACTTTCCAGAACACATTTCACCAATGGGAAAAAAATCTACTCCAATCAACCAGTGTTTTCTATACTGTCTTAAAACCGATGAAAAAGGGAAGAGTGATACACAAGTTTATTGCAAAGAGTACGATTCGGGCTTTTGTGCAATGCCATGTTTTGGGATGTATCATACTGTAAAAGATTTGTAAAATGTATGCATTGAAAATCATATTGCTGTGTTTTTACATTATATTATACTATTTATGTTACATTTAGCTTAAAAATTTGGTTTAATTTGCTTTAATTGAATAAGGTGTGTGTGTAATTCATACTTTTTCATTATAAATATAGTAGTTATTGCACTTAAAATTTTATTTTTGTAATAAAAAAACCATTTTATAATTTTTATAACAATATAAAAAACAAAATTAAACAGTAAAAAATTTTTTTCCATTTTTGGTCCATTTTTCTGAAATATATGTCACAGTTAAGGGGTTAAAATCTAACCTCCCTTATATATTTATATACAGTTAAATTTTTTTTATTTAAATACTCTTATCTGTTAAGCCGTAAGCATTCGATTGAATTATTAAGAATTTGTCAATACACACCCTTTAGAGTACAAGTGTGATAGATATATTATAAAAATAAATAATTGCCAACATCCTTCAAAAAAAGAAATCTTATCTTTTGCCTTGATCATTAGTAATATCTCTTTTTTTCTTAACTCAAGTGCTTTAAATTGAAAGCTAGAGCTAACCTTGAAAAATCGATATTGATAATGATCCACTGTTTATAACATAAATGTATATACTCAGTTTTCGATCGAAGAACTCACTATTTACATGCTTTCCTAACATAAGACTTTTTAAGGAAATCATATATACTGAGGGACTTCAATACGAATCAATAAATATTTTGTTATTTTTTGTGGAAATTAAATCCTCTGAGGACGTCAAAAATATTTTACAATTATGCATATTTTACTAATATGCTGCATGTTATGCGTAGTGTACGCAGCACCTTTATCCAAACGCATGGTGGACATGACGTATACTTTCGATGACACCATACCCCACTACCCAATAGTAAAAGGCTTTGAAATACACACGGTGCTGAATGGAACGTCTCCAAACGGATATTGGTAAGTGTTGCATTTACTTCCGTATTTTCTAAAAATGTAATAATAATGTTCGTATTCAAACACATGTCGGCTCATGACTATATCTCTTAATAGTTAATTGTTTATACTTCAGACGTTACAAAAGAAAATTTTTTGCGATATTTAGAATAGCTAATGGTAAGTTATTCGTGGTTTTTCTTTAATTTAATCAGAAAAAAAATCAGAGAAATTTGAAATCAAAAATTTTCATAAAAGAAACAGTAAAAGAAAAAAAAATCCCCATATTTGACTACTCATAGTATGACATTTTAATTTTTATTTCTAATGATAAGATTATTTTAAGCTCTTTACAAAATTAGTTTAAAATAAGGGAACAGTAAATATGTGTGTGCGTTTAAAATTAGTAAAAATAGTCATTATATAAAATTCATTTTTGTATGATCGAGATGGCACGAGATAAAAGAAATAAGTAACCATTCCCTACAAGCAGCATTAAATTGTATTTTCCAATTCACTCTATTTTAATATTTCTTCAAATTCTTGCTCCTCGGTCTCTTTCTGTTCCATTGAAAAACCGTAAGAAAATGAAAATAATTATTGATGTAAAAAATATATTAATCTAATTTGAAGCTGCACATTCTCTTCTCGATTTACAAAAATCTGTATTTACGAAAATAAAAGTAAATAAAACTGGTAAATAAAGGAAGATATTGATATTAACAGGACACTAATCATATTTTGGATAGTATGCGCACTCATTATATCCACATAATTAAATGTTTGTATTTATGTATAATTTTTATAACGCATTTATTGAAAAGGTATATATCCTATTTACGCCCTGCAGTCAGAACGGAATTCAGTTGTAAATTGAGCAGACCATATTCGCAAGTACTGAAAAAGTAAGCAATATGCATGTGTTTCTTTTTTAAAAACATAATCGAGTTACATAGTGCTTCTCGAACTTTCTTTATTTGCGACACAATTTTCATTCATTATTTTCATCGCACCCCTCCCTCTATACAATAACAATATATTAAATGCAATAACAATGTATTCCATGCAATAATAATGTATTCAATGCAATAATAATGTACTATGACGCGCTATAGCTAAAACGCAACTTTCATTATAAACCGTACAAATTATCCAATTAGGTATTAAATTTTTTTCATAATTTTAAAAACGACAAGCTCATGGGGTCACTGTATTTATTAAATTTTTTTGGCTTAGTATTCTTAAATTAATTATGAAATACATTAAGCAGTACACTGTTCATAATCTGCCATCAGAAATAAAAAAAACACTAAGCAGTACTGATGCATCAATTATATGGGTATTATATATCAATGTAAATGCGTGTCTCTTATATTTTATTATGTCAGAATGAATTTTCTTTTGCTTCCTTTCAGTAAATTAATAATATTTTTAAATAATGTTTTATTTTCGACTTTTCGATATGTTTGCGCCCCCATGTAGGATTATCACGCCCCCTAAGGAAAGCGTACCCCACAGTTTGAGAAACGTTGGAGTAACGATTAAAACCAAAAACAATACATTTTCCTTTCACTTCCAAATTCATTGAAATGTATTTTCTAAATCATAAGACAATCCTGCATTTAAATACTACGTAATATTCACAAACATGCAGAGTGAATACAGAATTGAAGCAATTAATTTTATTCAAATATTTTCAATTTAACAGAAAGATTTCTCTATTAAAACAAGATTGTAATTTCACATGTTTTGCATTCCGTCCTACTAATTTGATTTTCAGTTAAAAGGATTTTGACTTTACACAATTTAGTGAACCGCGAATTGCCTTCAGGTATGAATCGTACTGAAGACGGTTTGCGCTGCTTATCTGCTGGTCTTTAAGTATGCAGATTCGCTTACTGAGCTAGAAAAGAATTCTTATTTAGGCAAGTACTGTAAAAACTGGAGCATAACGCTGTAATGTTTCCCGTCACACAGCTGTAGATCGGTTTCTTTTTGTGGATATGATAACCACATCTCTGTGAAGACCTAAACCACTAAAATATTGCGAAGTCTTGTCTTTGGTCATCGCCCCGGAAACCTTTGACTCCTCGAAGAACTCCCTACTCCACCCACGAACCGGATATAACTTGAGGATAAAGAGGTCAACCGCTACTATCCCTCGACTCTAGAGAGGGCAGAGAGAGAAGACGGTTTGAAAACTTCGCTGAGAATGGATGTGATCTTCACCTTCACCAACATCAATTTGGGACTCTAATGATCTAAACAATATTTTTAATAACTTCTATGTATATACTGTAATTAATAGCTGGGACGTAAATAAACCAAATATTTAAATTAATAAATGTCATGCTACCCTTATTTATCTTAAATGTCACACTCTATTGTAGTTGTTGCCGATTTTTAAAAAATTACAAAAACTGTAAAACAAATTTCTGGAAAGTAGTCTAAGATAAAATCATAAATTTTCATTTAACACAAAGTATTATGTGTAAAATTCCTTCCAAAAAAATTTTTTTTTAAATATTTCAAACAATTTTTTTAGTCTAAAAGACACGTTTAGTCTAAATACACTCTGCCATTATCTTTCTCAAACGTTACAACCCACATCTGTACTTTCCAGTCGCAATTTTTAATTTTTTGGTATATTCGCCGCATAATGTGCACCTCTTTTTTTTACGAAGAAACTAGAAATACACGTGCGCAATGCTCTTATGTCTTTAAGGCATTTATTCGAGATATCATTTCGAGCTTCAGAAGAAAAAATAATATACTTCTAGATCCAGCCCCGGTTTATCCATTGGGCGTTTGAGGCGGGCGCCCAGGGTCCTGGAAGGGCCCGTATTAGCTCGACTTAACCAAATTTTCTGGTTTCTTGGCCCGAAATGACCTTAAATTGACACTGTCTAGAACTATAACCCTTTGAGTTCATAAGAAATGTCATTTCTCTTAAATAAACAGTATTTCTACATATTTAAGTCTAATTTTTTTTCTTTCATGTTCATCTTTTCTTTTTATTTTTAAAGCTCTAATTTTTTCACCTGGCTCATAACGCTCACCCGTAAATTTCGATCTTACATTTTGTGTTAAAAGTGCGCGTTATACGCCGTATTTTACGGGATCTTTTTTTTTCGTTCAAACTGTTTGCATTTTATTTACAGTGGAAAAGCTGCCCCATATTTTTTCGAATGGGAAGGGAGATCTTGTTTTTCAGACAAGAAGAATTGAAACCCAGATTAATAAATAATACTATTATTGATACACATGCACATCTTTTGTATTGTTCTGCGTCATCTGCAATCAGTACGAGATGGCTTGATTTCTGGACTTTAGTTGTTGATAGGTCATTTAGTGACAGATGGTCTTCGCTTGCAGCTGCACTATAATCACTGGCAGCTCACGAGGCGATTCTTTTCAATAAGGGTCTTAGATTTTGGTAGTTTATGTAGAAACCGTGGGTAGCCTAGTGGTTAGAGCACGGTATTCCATACCGGAAGGCCTGGATTTGATGCCACCAAATACCCTCCGAGTACACCCGGAGTACGTGCTCGTTAAATCAGTGGGCCCGAAGTCTTGTGGACTGAATCACGAGTGCAGGGGACTCGAGAGTATTTCCCTCCCCTTCAGTTCCCTGCCTAAATTGTAGAGGTGGAGATTGGTAGTATCGCCGTCTATCATCCCTTCGGAAATTCCATCGAGCTAATCCATAAACATACAGGGGTACCTTCAAACAAGAATGTTTGTTTGGGATGTGCTGTCATCCGATGTTCAACGTCACAGCACTAGCGTAGCTCTGAGGGGACCCTGTATCAAAATTCGCGCGGGTCCTATTTTTGATATGAGAGCCTTGTTAGTAGGACTGTAGTTGCACATGTTGGGACTCCTGTATCTTGGGGGCTCCGTATCATTGATGTGGCCGATACGGTGGTAGCTATGCCTCCGCGTCGCAGTCATCAACTCAGCATTCGTGGAGACAGGTGTTATTTTTGCGATATATTTGCTTTGTGTATGAATAGAGAATTACATGGATCTATCAATCAAGGATGAAAAATCCTTATCTGGAATAATAGTTATTTTTTATCATAATTTTCTTGCAATTCGACTCATTCTGCAGGAAGTACAATATTTATTGACTAAGAAAGGGCTGAGAATCGTTTCAAATACAAAAGTGACGTTAAAATATGTATTGTTCTAACTAAGCAGCACTTAAATATTAGTAATTTGGAAGAATTTTGATTGCATTTCTCCCTCCTTTATGTATCAGCGTAACATCGCGCACCCCCAAGATTTCGAACATCTCTCCCCGACTTAATATTATTGATCAAAATACATGTTTTAGAAGAGTTTCTTCATTGGTTACAATTTAGTGACCTAGTCTAGTATGGAACATCTTTCAATTTTTCCAGAGGCCTTTTAGAGTCTGTTAAAGAGGGAAATCTCAACGTTACATGAGAGACTCCTTGGACTGTGCAGTTTGAAAACCGCTGCTCTACCCCGTAGATAGACTTACAAAAAAGTTAGTACAAACTGCGCGTTACATTTATATCACCTTGGTACCAAAAATATTAATTAGCTACATAAAAGAGTTCTAGAGACAAAGTCACCTTATTTTTTTTATATAACCTTGTATCTTACTTTTGATCTTACCTCTTCGATATCACTAAGTGTCGACAACACTGGTCATGAGTTCGTGACCAGGACTACTCGTCTACCTAGGTCACACTGTGTTTCCCACGGTTGTAGGATTAATCATTGCAACAATTTAGTAAGAGGGAGGAAGGATTTTAATTTACTTCTTATAAAATAAAAATCGTGTTGTTGAAGTTCTTTATAAACATCCTCAAGTATAGAGAAATACATTAAACATTTTCTGAATTTTAATATTTATTAACTAAGAAACCAAAAAGTATCGTAGGAGTTACATAAGATAAAGACTAGCACCAATTCGAAAAATGTCATGCTTCCCAGTGAATCAATAAACCAAACGATACATCACAGTTTCAAAAATTAGTCGTATTAAACTATTTTTCCATCATTTCTTACTGAAATTTCTCATCTTCAAATTCTCATTAACATAAATAGTTCAACACAATCTTAGCGGATAACTTTTAAAAAAGGACCCTTTCAAATTTATTGATTCCAGTATACAACACAAAAATTATTAAGTGAAGAAAACAAACATGGAAGTTTCATTTCTTTATTCCTCTGTGCATTTCCGTTTTCTTACTTTTGTTCTCTTAAGACTCCAAGAGACACCTCCAATAACGATAAAAGAATCAATATATTGTCTTTTTTTCAGGGCGCTGGCTGAAGAATATTCGTTAGCAATTCATCTCGGGACCCACATGGATTCACCAGCACATTTCCCACCGCACGATATTACCGCGGAGAAGATTCCCGTGGAACACCTTATAGCTCCAGCAGCCGTCATAGACATTACAGCGAAAGCAGAACTTGATCCAGACGCAGAGGCCACGGTGGAAGATCTCCTTCAATGGGAATCCACCACGGGGCAATCACTGGACGAAACCATTGTTTTACTAAGGAATGGTTGGGGAAAATATTGGACCAACCAAACTGCCTTCTTAGGTACAGCAGATGGGGATGTCAACCATTCCCATTTTCCAGGTTTCTCCGGAGAAGCAGCCACATGGTTGGTTGAAAACAGAAATATTTACGGAGTTGGTACCGAAGCAATTTCTTTCGACAAAGGAAACTCGAGACAATATCCTGTCCATCGGACAATATTGGGGCATGGTCTGTTTGGCTTGGAAAATGTTGCTAATGTGGATAAAATTCCGATATATGGAGCCGAACTTCATGTTATGCCAATGAAAGTTGGCAGAGCGAGTGGAGCACCTGTGCGAATCATTGCGAGTTTTCCAGAAATCATTGTATAGATGGAGTCAGATCCAAATGCATAAAAAAAAAATAATAATACTATAAAAAGCTCCTGAATGTTTTCATATCACAATTTCTTTAAGTGCATTGTATGTTTTCTTCTGAGGAGTTTGTTATAACTTTTGTCGGCTGTATATTTGACACTGAGGAAATACAATTAAAGAACTAGAAAATTTGTTTCTTATTAATTCTAAATTATGTAGTTTTATTATAAATATGCAAAAACTATTTGGAACTATGGTACTCACGTACTATCGCAATCATGCCAACTTTCAAAATAACTCACCAAATTGGCAATCTCGATTTCTCACGTATCGTAAGTACTGAATTGGCAACCATGTACTTCGTTTCACATCTCCGCTTGCCGACGTTCTAAGCCTAACCGTTCGTTGATATGGAAAGCTCGAATACTAAAATTCAGATCTGGGATATACCGAATTCTTTAATAATAAAAATAATAATAATAGCATAATTATATATAATTATTAAGTTTACTACTCATAATAAAATAATAATATAGCATAAAATTAATAATAATCTTAAAATAAGAAATTATTTTTCTTTTCGTGATTATTGTTTATTTATAATTATTACTTTTCATATGGTATTTTTTCAACTACACGCTCCATATTCCATATTGGTGACATTGAATGTCACCAATATGGTTGCGATAGTACGTAAATACCAAAGTTTTTTTATGAAATTATTAAAATACAAATAACGAATTAAAAGTTAATCCACAGTACACACACATATAAGAAATATACAAAGTTTGGGTTACCAAAAAGTTAATTAAAACACACCACACAATGTTAAGTTCTAAAAAACTCAGACACAGTTTAAACATTTTCTTATGATATTATGTACATATTTTTATCCCGATCGCCTATATTTTGAGATTAAAAGCTAAAATTTTGTTTCTTCTGATCCAATACTACTTTAGTTTTGTTCCAGCATTTTTATCTTTTAAATATTTGATAAAATGGAATTTTCATTCATTAATTTAACATTTTTTTACCAAATACACATGAATTTATTCAATTTAGGTAATTGGTGATACTTTTTTTTAATATTTCATTTTTTATATAAGTCACTGAAAAGATAACTAACGTGTATTTAAATTTCTAGAATAATTTGAAACTGTAAAAAAGAATATACCAATATACATTTAATCCGGAAAGAATTAGTTTCTAAAATTCAGATTTTGCATTAATTCTGTTACAATCTTCTTTCAGAGGAGGCTCAAAAATTTTTAAATGCCTCATTTGAGTGCTACACAACCACTTCATTAACAACAGAGCTGATATATAGATAGAACATTAATCATAATTTACAATGAACACCGAACTTTTGACTGTTTCTACACCTGACAACAATGCGATTATTTAACTCAAATTTCTTTAAATTATTTTAAATGAAAAAAATGAAGCTGCGGTATCCATGATATGCGCTTACGTTTCTTACTAATTATAATAATAAAATAAAAAAAAGCATTATCTTTTTTGGCCTTTTTAAAATCTTAGGTAAAATTTCTCATTTTGGTTGTATCCTGATGTCTTATTAATGGGCTAAATTCATGCGACTTCATAGTCACTTGATAACTGCAACCGCATATTTCCAGCAAATCAGTTTAAAATTCGAGTGATGACCTAGTCACATGAAAACTGTTATCACGTGTTTACAGCCCATGAGTTCATAAATTCGAGTGACGTCATAGTCACGTGATATATACAATCTTGTGTTCTCAACCAATCGGCTTATACGCAATGCTGTTGCCAAATTTTGCTTTTGGCTGAAACTTTCTTTTAAAAAGTATATATATATATATATATATATATATATATATATATATATATATATATATGTTTACAATAACAACCCATAAGTCAACAAAACGCATTTGACAGTGAACACGTGATGCATTTATCATGCGAATGTTATTAATTTATCCCATTGGTTCATTTTTAAAATTTTTACATTAGAAATTAATAAACTATAGATTTTCTTAAACATTAAAAAAAAATTTCTAATTTTCTCTTTTAAATATAGAGTTTTACAATCAATTTAGAACAGTGTTAACATTTCGGTAGAAAATTGCATGCACGTATTGAAGAAGCTTCGTAAATTGGAATTTTTCTCAATATATTTCTTAAATATCAAATAGGAAAATAACTCTAAGATATTAATTGTTATTTTTGTAATGTTAATTAATTTTTAAGAGATTTTTTTTAATTTTAGAATTTGTGTGTGTGTGTGTGTTTGATTATTTTAATAAATGCTATGCATTAAAAAAATTTACAATGGTTATTACATCTCACCAAACTAGCTTAACTATTTCACAGGAGATTGTTTTAGATTGTTTTGTAGAATCCCAGGACAGATTTTCAACTTGAAAACATCTACTGACTTCCTTTAATTAATCATTCTGAAGTTTCAGGGTAGCTAATTAACCTAACTGATTTTGTGTGCTTTCCGCATATATATTGGTTTCGTTAAGTTTATGTAGCCAGAAATCACACACACACACACACAATTCAAGTCTAAGTTTATTTCTATAAACTCCAAGTTGAGCACATATAAAACTTTAATCAGGCCTATTGCTCTGTATGGAAGTGAATGTTGAACCTTCGATAAAGCAGAGAAAGAAAAGTTGCTCATTTTTGAAAGAAAAAACTTAAAAATCTTACAACCTATTCAAGAGAACAATGAGATGAGAATTCCTTACAATCATGAAATTTACAGGAAATATTGCGGGACTGACACTCTGAGAACTAAAAGAGCATCACGTATTAGGTGGTTGGGCCCTGTGTACTCGTACAGATATGCCGATGTTTTTCCTACCAAAACAGTAACTTTTTCGAAAATTGAAGGGATCAGACGTAGAAGATGACCACCTATACGATGGTTAGAGGATGTTGAAAAGGACCTCTAACTAATGGGCATCAACCGATGGAAGGTCATCGTGACTGATACGGTCGGGTCAACTGGAGGAGGATCAGTTAGTCAGCCTTGGCCTGCAAGAGGCTGTTAAGCTTATGAAGAAGTTTACGTAACAAGTTTCCATTATTTACAATATTTTGTCTATTTTCTCCAATATTTTTATTAGTTTTAATGGAGTAAAAATCTATGTTGCTGGAACAATTAAAAAGACATATTTATTCAAATCTTTAACACTACCACAAAGAAAATAAAGAAAAGAAAAGTTTTTAATTCTAAATCGATCTAAGCATGACTTATGACATGATTATATTTGAAAGATAAATGCATTAAATTCTTAAAAATGGCTTACATAATTATTTCCTTCAACAAGTAAGAGTTATTTCGAATGAAATCCGAGTCACTAAGATTTTTTTTAATATATACATTCCAGCAAACTAAAAATTATTGATTAAGCATACAGTTAAAAATGGAGTATCTGTTGAGGAACATCTTTAAGAAAATATGGAAAATAGTTCAGTTTCATTTATGACTAATTAAACAAAGATATTAAAAAAATATAATCAAAAATATATTACCGTATTTTTCAAACAATTTTACTTCGTATTCAATAGTTTTGCGAAGCAAATTGAATTCCCAAATTTTTGGATTTAAGTTTCCATGTTTCACAGTAAATTAACACTCATAACAGTAATAAATTAATTTTCATGAGAACTATTTTTGATTATTATTTTCCTCCAATCGAACATAATTAAAATTTTGAGTATATCGTCTGGTATTGAGTAGGGTGTGAGTCCTCACAAAAGCACAATGTAGAAGTTGGTTGAAGAAGAAAGCGACGAGTTTTATTTTAAAATTCCCTTTAAAAGAACGAATTTTCTAATTAATTAATATTATTTCTAGTCCTTTTGATTCAAAGTTGCTGTTCTTTTTCAATTATTTAAATTTAAACGCACGAATCTAAAGAACTGAAACTTTTTTTATATTTATTCAAGGTAGTTAAACTGATGGCAGTTAGAATTCAAAAGGTTACACGGGACGGAATCGAATAAAATTTCAGATATAAGTTATATAAAAATCTTTGCACCGAGGTTTACGTTGGAAAAAATAGTTTAAAATTTTGCCAACAGAGGGCGCGATGATGAAGTAAAATGAAAGATAATAGTTTAAAAATCAAAAAAAATTAACGGAAAATTTTATTTATTTACACAACTATATGCTCTATGCGTATACCTCATGGGCCAACAATATGCTGAGAGCATGCCACCACGTTATCAACGGCCACACCTTACCCATCAGTAGAAATGAGTTAGACAAGGCGGACGTTACTGAGGTTTTCAAATCCCCTTCATCAGTTACACTTTTTTGATAAGCATCATCTTTGAAAAATTCTCACAGCCAGACATCACAAGATCTTGCGACCTTATTGAGCAAGCGATTGACAAAATACGTGTGTTGACACGTTCATCAGCTAAGCTAGCTTGAATCGCATTTAAATCACGTCTTGCCATATGCGCTAGGCGTGTAAATATGCCTTACTCATACGGCACGACTTGCTCATAAGGCACTCCATTTTGCATGAACATTGGGGGGCACACAGCCTCTTATGACGTATGAGAAAGTTAATGGTAACATGACATTTATGAATTTAAATATTTAGTTTATTTACCTCACACCTATTATAATTACAATATATACATTTACATTGAAGTTATTCAAAATATAGGTTATTTTATTAGGGTTCAGAATATGATATTTGTGAGGGAGGAGGCCACAACCGTTCTCTTCAATGTTTTCCAACAGACTTACTCTGCCCTCTCCAGGGTCTTCGGATGAAAGTGGTCGTCCCTTTTTTTTATCCTCGAATTACATACGGCTTGTGGGTGGAGTGGAGTTTTCTCAGGGTGTCAAAGTTTTCCGAAGCGATGACAGAAGATAGGACCTCGCAAAATTTAGAGGTGCACATGTGCATAGGAACTATTCACAAAAAAAACGCTTTTTCAGCTGTGTAACACGAAAACGTCACACTCTTGTCTTAACACCGAAGAACATAGACCTTTCGGGATCGTTCTCGGTTAAAGTAGAATAGTGGGGGGAAGGGCTCTTGGCAAAATCAATTTTTTGGTGACACAAATCGATGGACAATTAAATTTTTGAATAAATATTCAAGCAATTTTTTTGTATTTTTTCCCTCATTAATATTTCTTTATTTTTAATGCAAAATTCCACTTTGTGTAAATTCTCGGAACACCTTTGCTTGGCGACCGGTTCCGGTTGCCAAATAATTGACTTCACCAAGAGGCCCTCTATTCTACACTTTGACCATCGTTCATTCTTTTGACAGTACACTTTACAAACCCTTTCATTTCGATTTCCTAAATGGATCTAAGATGAAACTTTATGGGAATCCACATTATGTCTTGACATATGGGGAATATAGTGATTGTTGTTGTACGGCATGAAGATTGATGTCGCCCATACTTGTTTTGTGTATTTACAGCACCGTCAGTGTGGTAATGAGTCTCGTCTGTTCATGAGTCTCATCTGTTATCCACTTGCATACTCACCAAAAAATGCAGGTAAATTCCAGACGAGCTAGCTAACGTATCAGGTTTGTTATTTCCTAGAGTACAGAAGTGCAACAAAGGTATTAAATAAATTATGCACTCGGTTGACACGGAATGTTCAATGTTTGTGTCACAGAAATGACTCTTATAGTAGCATTTCAATTTGTTTTGACTGTATGAACTGCAAATTCCTTCACAATCCTCGCCTCAGTGCGATTCAAACCCGTCTTCAAACTTGCGAATCATGTCTTTAAATGTTTTTACGCGGATGTGGGTTCTCCCCTTAATTTTTTTTATCCATCGATAAATACACAGTGCTGGCGACGCATTGCTTTCATTTTGATAAAAAGAGTTTTACTGTCAATATATGTTCCTTCTTCAGCGGTACTTTTACTGTGGGTAAACGATGTGCTCTAACCATAAATATCGTTTTTATAGCGAAATTACAGGCATATCTTTTACTAATATTTGCATATGGTTTTGGCTGTAAAAGGCCAAATATATATACCTTAAAATCCGGCGTTTAACGCTCACCTATACTATCAAGCTGTATTTTTTTAATTTTAAAGTATATTCGCCGTATAAAATGCATACTCCCTTTTTTACGAGGGAACCTGTAATGTACTATAGCAATGCTATTATATTTTAAAGCCATTTATTCGAGGTATTAACCCAGGATTTTGAAAAACATAGTATATTTCTAGAAAAACAACCCTTCAAGTTCATAAGGTGTAACACGTCTTTTAAATAAACAGTTTTCAGATCTTTATATAGAAGTCTACGCTTCAAAAATAAAAATAAAAAATGTGCATAAAAAAATTATTCTAATTATACCCAGCATAAAACGCGCACCCGTAAATTTCGATCTTATTTTTTGTGTTAAAAGTGAGCTTTATACCCTGGATTTTACGGTATATATGAGTAAGGAATGCATTTTGTTGGTGAAATCGAAAGCAAACAATTTAACGCATTTTACACAAAAAAGAGCGGCTATTATACGTCTTTTTGCAACAAGTACAAAACCAAAAAAAACACCGAAAATCCCCACATACTTTTAGTTAAGGAAATACACTGGCGAAAATAATAAGAGATGTAATGACATGGTTAAGTGACGGGAAATAGTAGTTATTTTATAAACTGAATAGAGGCTTTCTTTCGGAAAAAAGGAGACACCAAGTCGCTGGTAAAATGCATGCGTAAGCTATTTGTGTATCATTTTTCTAAAAATAGAAAATAAATCAAAACACAGAGAAATTAAATGAGACTGGCGCTGAGAAAAATTTGAATTCGGGAATTAAGAGACAGAAAAAATTGCGTAAGATTAGAATTAAACTTAACATTTAGAATTAGGTTGTTAGGTATCTCTCTATGTACAGGGTGTTCTAGGATCATTGAGACAAACTTTAGGGGAGGTAGGAGACATCACAAGGGTTCAGACTTGCAAAGCAATCTGTGGAGGGCTCATGCATCTTTTCTTTAACATGTCCTTTGGGTTCTTTGGGCCAGAATTAATGGCAACTCTTTTCCAACCAAATCCAAGAAGTGAATTATGAATGAAAGATTCAAATGAACAAACTTTTAAATATCGGAACTTAGAGTAAGCGGTATGTCAATGTAAGGAAATGTTTGACAATTGATGTTAGTTTATGGCAGTTGATGGTTATTATAGTTCGTGGTTTAAGTCTGAATGAGTTTTACGTGACGTGAATAGAAGTTATTAGTGATCGAATATATGAAGGTCAAGTTGCACTCCAGTGCATACGAAGACAAGATTAAGCATAGGACAAGATTGATCGTTTCTCCAAGCTATAATAAGGTAGGATTGATTATTTAATATTAGAATCAAAGATTAGGCGGTTCACTTATTGATAGTGGTCTGAATTAGATTAAGTCTTATTATAAGTATATACATATATATATATTGTGTGTTGCGTATTTTGCCATCGTAGATTATCTCATATTAATTATTATAATTGAATTTGTTAAAGGTTTAGGTTGAATATCTTAATAAAGTCATATTAAAATAATGTTTGATTCTAGCTCTTTCGTTAATCCTACGTCTCTAGCTCACGCTGATACTTCGAGAGATGTTCTTCCAAGGGGAGGAACATCACAAATCCACGGTCAGAAATGTCACCGTTCAGTGCTAGGTGTTGTTGTTATTCGCAAGAGCATTTAAGGAAACAGACCCGAATTATCACAATCATTTTAACTGCCGTCGCCCGTAGAAGAGTATGAAATGTTTTACAAACATCAAACTGACAAACACCTAGCTGGCTATACGGCGTAGCTACAGCCGTATCAAAGATACGGGGCCCCAAGCTGCAGGGACCCCAACACGTGTAAGCAAAAAATCGTAAGATATTAAGTGGCCTAAAAGAAGGCCCCTAGGGAATCCTCGATACAAGGCCCATTCAGTACTAGCTACGCCAGTGCTGATAGATATTCACCTGATTTATGGATTTACAGAAGGAAATGTACGAGCAGCAGAAAGATCGAACCACGAAAGGTACCCCCAAAAAGATGCACTGGACCACCGAATGTTTGCTAATTTGCAACACAATTTGAGTAAATATGGATCATTACGAGGTAATAAACATAGTGTGGACGAAATTTAAGTGACTCGAACTCCCAATATGGTACTCAGATTCCTTCGAACGATATAAAACACATTTTCTTCCATGCATGGAATAAAATGCGTTCGATACCGTGGACCACTGGATTGCGTGGCTCGCCCTCACTGTGTCTATTACCTCGTAATTATCTATTTTTGCACAAACTGTAATGCAAGTTAGTAAACATTCGACGGTGCGTTGTATCTCTCTGTAGGTGCCTTTGGCGACACAATCTTTCTGTAGCTCGTACATTTCCTTCTATGAATCCGTAAATCAAGTGAACATCTGCCAGTTTACTGTTTGTAAAACGTTTCATACTCCTCTACAGGTGATAGCAGTTCAAATGATTGCGGTAATGCAGGTTTGTTTCCTTAAATGCTCTTGCGAACAACGCCACCTAGCGCCGAACGGAGACATTTCCGACCATTTGTTGCTACACAAATTTGAATCCTTGTAATGTCTCTTACCTCCCGTTAAAGTTTGTACTAGTGATCTTGGGGCACCCTAGGAGAAAAAAAGCGACTCACTCATTTGCCCGTTTACCACAAAATCTCCATTACTATTATGCGTATAGAATTGAAATTAGACAAGCAAGTTTCTTTTGTTGAATAGAGATCCGCTAAGAACGGATGTTGCGAAAATCAAATCCATAGGACGAGGGAAGAGGTTGATCTGGTGAAATCTAGATATATATTATAAATGCGAAAGATTGTTTGGGTGTTTGGTCGTCTTTCACGCAAAAACAGCGGAATGGATTTTAATGAAACTTTACAGTAATATAGCTTATACATCAGAATAACATATAGGTTATAATTTATAAAGATATTGTGTGAAGTGTCCAAAATATAACGATATTTGTCAAGTAAGTAGGAAAAAATTCTGCCATCTTCAAGCAATTCTGGCGTGCGCTGCAAACAAGCCCACGACAGCATATATCTATCTTTTGTTTGTGAAAGAACCCTTTTTGTTTTGGCTACGCAAGGCGCTCGCTTCTAATTAATTCCTGTTATCAGCATAATCCCTAATTTTTTTTTATTTCAGAATAAAACTAAGTTTTGAAGGGAGAGGTTGTTATAAATCTCTCTTTATTTGAATATTTTTTAATGATTTTATTATGCACATTTGGTAGTAAGAAATTGATCTTTTTTCAAAATAAATACTTTTATTGCTTCTGGTACTTACAGTACATAAGCTTTGTCTTTCACACTACATTTGGACATATTTGCATAGTTTGTTTGTGGTTAGTAGTTAACTATAACACTATAATTTTAATTGAATAGGCGGATATTGCATTCTTAAGTATAAAAAGAATTATAACTACTGTACTGTATTTTTTGGAGTGAGTGAATATTAACGTCGCACTGTTCAGCTACACGAGGGCTTTTGGCAACGGACCACGTAATTTTGAGCCATGGTCAAGTGACGTGGACGACACCTGAGCTGGCACCCCCTTCTCCTACCTACCACACCACACCAACTTAGAAGGAATATTCTACCAGTACTTAGCAGGAATATTTTTTTGAAATCCACTTTTCCAAGATATATGGCAGCACGGGTTCTATGATGAGTATTTTAGCGGGAAAGGCGAACAGTTTTGCAGCAGATATGCGCTTTCAGCTGACGGCGTTTTCAGCGGATTGCAAAGATTATTATTTTTGTCCCGAAAAAATAGTTTATGTCAAATTTAAGTGTCTTATGTTTTTATATGTTAATGAAGACCTTAGAAAACGATTTGACTATTTATTTTAAGTGAACGGTGTACATAACTAATTTTACAGTGGAATATCCTTTAATTAATTTATTAGCTCTAACGGATTAAATTTCCCAAAGTGGAGTGTTTCGTTTATGTATATCCCATGCAATGATCCAAAAAAATGTATTGCATGAAAAAAACTGCAGTTAATCATAATGCGGTGGATAAAGGGTTAACGTGCATCGCGCCCCTACACGGCGGGTCTTACAAAGCTCTAATAAAGCTCGAGCTATGAAAGTAGCTACACATTTGCTAACTTGACTCTATCGTCAGCATTTCGCTATGTTTTTCATTGAATCGCAATTATAATTTAAGAAACGGCGTTGCTTGCGAGTATTACAATTTTAACATAAAATAAATACAACAGAAAGTAATATTAATGTATCACACTCTGAGATATAAATTATTTACACTATTTTAAGCTTTCATTACACAAAACTTTTAACAATGTGTTACTTTTTCTGAGCAGAGATCAGCTTAGGGAGGTATTTTCAAAAATCGAACCTCAAGAGTGTTACGGGGAGTTATAAATAGAAAAAAATCCTTTTTATCAACTATTAGATCTACAGACTTAAAATTTAACAAAAGTGGGTTTTTTTCTTTCTTTTTTTTTTTTTTTTTTTTGTTCAGCTGAAGCATGCAAAAAGCTTTTTTTGTTTAATTTGCAATTCACGTAAAATTTTAACTCATTAAAAACTTCTTTATCCTTCAATCTGTGTTGTTTAATTTTTCAGTTCATCCGTGCGAAGAACGGGTATACCAGCTAGTAGATAAAATAATTCGCATCTTCTTGAACTATTAGGCCTACAGATTTGAAATTTGGCAAACAAGTTTTTTTTTGTTGTTGTTGAGTAGAGATGTGTTAAGAGAGGGTTTTACGAAAATTGATTTCTAAGGATCGGAAGAGAGTTGTGGGGCCTAATAGATAAAATTATTTCCCAAGAGTTTTAAGCTATTAGACTCACAGCAGGCTTCCTTTATTGAGTAGAGTTTTACAGAAATCGACACTGAATCGGAAGGGGTGGTGTGGATGCATTTTAGGCAAAAATTCTAGATTTTGAACTATTAAACCGACAGTCTGTAACCCTTAACTTCCCATTGTTGCATTTCTGCAGCATATGATTTATTTTAATTTAACAGACTCAATATTTTTTTAATTACCTGCAAATAACTTGTCTGAGAAAAAAAAATTACTGCAACGAAATACATGCTAATTTTGTAACTAGATGGAAGTACATTTTTTCCAGAAATCACAACAATAATAAAAATCTCTAATGCCTCAAGAATTGTGTTTTTGCTATAAAAAGAGTCCATTGTATTTTATGCTTCTTCTTGTTTATTTACGAAATAAATTACCAGGTAAGAAATTTAAACATTTTATGATGAATAATAAAATCCTCATATAAAAACAGTTTTGTAACTTACAACACTACTGCGCAGTGTTGCACTTCTGCAGCAAACAAAAAAAAATGACTGAAATTTAATTTAAAACAGTTTATTTTATATATATATATATATATTTCTCTTTTATTATTACTTGAGAAATAGCTGATATAATTTTTTCATAGAAATTTAAAAAATTGGGAAGTTAAGGGTTAAATTTGTTAAGTAAATTTCTTTTGCTGATTAGAGATCCACCAAAAACATGTTTTGCGGATATCGACTGCCAAGAGAAAATAATTTAGCAGGCATAATAGATAAATATACTTTCGTTTTAGACATTCAAAGGGGGGTCACTGGTAACTATACACACACACATACATATATTTATGTATATGTATGTGTGTTTGTGTTTCAATTTTTTTGGACACTAAATGATATGTGTCTTTAAAAATCATGTATGCCGTTATTCGTTACGACTGAGAAAACACACATTTAAAAACACATTCACAGATATATTTGGAAATTTTAAATATTTGGGTAGCGTCGTAAGAAATATTTAATATGCATTTGTATGTTCGATAATTATCATTTCACTGACATACTATTTTGCAGCGATCAAGGACACTGCAACATATTTCATTTCGTTCTCGTTGGAACATTATACAAAGATGATTATTTATAAAAAAATAATAATAATTGATAATCCCGCTCCAAATCTATCGTTAGCCACTTTTTATTAATCTTATCTGCTTCTGAAAGGAATATAAACAAAAAAGTGCCCAGAGAGTTCACAAAAAACTGACAACAATCAGACATTGAAACCTCAAAACAACCTTGAAATATAATATACCCAGTAGATATTGGACGAATTTTCTATCATAACATCCATATATTTAGTTATGCGGAGAACTGATAAATCTAATCAAGCGATTTTTCTCTAAAGAATTGTATTAACTAATTTTGCAAAGAGTTATAGCAGATCACATGAAGAAGCTCGTGAAAACGGATTTTTAGATATAATATCAAAAGAACAAATCGTGAAATCATGTTTTTTCTAACACTGTGTAATGTGATAATTGTTCTGAATGCAGCTCCACTGGTCCGGAAAGTTGTGGACATGACATATACTTTCGATGAAACTACCCTGCACCATCCATCTACAAAAGAATTTCAAATGGAAGTAGTAATGAATGGAACAGAATTGAATGGGGTTTGGTAAGTTTCTTATATGATTCTTGATTCTTAAAAACTTATTATACATACACCCAACTCTTTTTTTTACACATTTTTGCATGATTTTGAAACAGCACGGTACAAGAATTTAACGATTTTTTTTACACGAATTTTTCACTCTAGCAAGAATTCCCAAAAAATTTGAGGATTCATGCCCTCTGGAGGCAGACGATTTGATTGAATTTATGACAGATTATTGTAATAAAAAATGTCGATAATGACTAAGTCGAAGCTAAAGTTCAGCTATAAATAACTCAACTTGAAATTTTCTACAAGTGCCGAACAACATTTACTTACTCATGATCTTGCATAAAGCGTACATTAACACTTCAATGTAATCATAAGTTTTGGGTTCCAGGATATCAAGAATAATATAAGCATCTTGAGAAACCGAAAAAATAGCCGCTAATAACAAACTTTGTAACAAAAAAAAAGAAAGAAAAATAAAACGAGGCTGATAATTACGAACGAAATTATTCATTTGAATCGAAACCGACTGATGATAGTATATTTGATCCAGTTAGTAATAAATTTTAATTGTGCATGTTTGTTATCAAGTAGCGATGGACAGTTAGTATAGATTTACTCCTAATTTCAATTTGACTTTTTATATGTTGTATGTACTTATAGACTGAATTTTCACTGTACACTAATTTTAATTCTTTTTTTTGTAATTAAAAATGAGTTGTTTTTTATAAATACGTAACATTGATTTTACATTACTACTTTTTTGCACTGTTTTGGGAAAATATTTAAAGAATTTTCATCTTACAGGATTTTTTTCGTTGTGTAGAACATTCCCCCAAATTTACTATATGTAGCATGTACTTTTTTTGCACGATTTTTTTTCCGTACGGTTTTCTTAGGAACACATCTACCGAGTAAAAAAAAAGAGTTGGATACACACACACACACACACACACACACACACATATATATATATATATATATATATATATATATATATATATATATATATATATATATATATATATATATATAAGAAAATTGCAATCTAAATGTAGATGATTAACACTTATTTTAAGGTCATTTAAATACGTACGGAAGTTAATGGTCTGGTTGTTAAGAACTTTGATATTTCAATGAAATTAAGAGTTCTAAGTCCTGGCTTCCTCAAAGATCTAACTATACAGAAATTAATTAAAAAACGTTCAGCTGACACGATGTTTTTTCAGTTTGGCTCGAGATTATGGAGATATTCGGCATAAAATTGCCAAATTTGAAAATAAATTTCACTGTAAAATTCACAACATACCCGCGGCAAACTTCAGATACCCCATCGCTAGAGCCCGTATCTACGGCGTAATATATCATTTTTCGTATAATTCATTAGTTCCTAACAATTGATATGTTATCGTAATTCGAGTTGATCAGCTTTGGTTGTATTTTCTCAGCATATCACAATAACGTGAAGAATCCTTGTTATTTGCATTCACAACGCAAATTTATTGTACTATAAATTTGATTTACATTGGCAAATAAAGGTATTTCTATTTTATTATTATTATTAATTGAATGTTTCTTTTTATCTATTTGTTATAATTATTTTATATTTTACTTACAATAACTGGTCATATTTTTAAAAATAGTTGGAAATAAATTCTTACGTACTTAAAGTGAGAATGACTATTTTTTTTACAAAATTCACATTTAAAAAAATTGTTTCAAATCAATTAATTTTGATTACTCTTCCTGAATCACAATAATTAAGTTCAAGATCAAATTCATATTTAATTTTTGAATACAGTGATATTTTCTGCAATTTTATTTAATTTTGATCCGAAAGATTGTGTACGTATTAGTAATTTTAATTAATTATTACATGTATAATTTTTATTTGGTATAAATATAAAAATTTCAAAACATATTTGCTTTGATTATTTATTGCAACTTTATGGTAAGAAACTAAACTAGCAATTTTTCTTTTAGTAGTTAAATGTTTCATCCTATATATATGATTTCTTAAATTTCCTTTATTAATCCTTCAGTTTATTTGACCTGTTATGACACTGAAGTAATACACTATTCTTTCTTTCTTTGTGTGTCTGTGCGAATGTGTATGTGTGTGTGTAAGAAATAGCCTTAGAAAGAGAAATAGCTGAGTAGAAATGAATTTAATAATGTAATTTAAGCACCAGGAGAGGGGGCATTTTCAGTCCATTCTCTGTATGTTCTTTTCCCAAAAGAGGCAAATGAATCTCTACATTCTTTCCGCTAAGTAATTACAAAGGAGAAAATAATAGGAATGTTATAATCACATGCTAAATTGAGGGGAACTAGTTAATTTAAGAAATTAGTTTTAGGGGAAAACTTGATACCACATAATCGCTGTGTGTAAGCCATTTAGATATTGTCTTTTCTAGGAATAGGGAAGTAAATAAAAAAAAACACTTTTTAATCCGTTTAGTGGGGTAAATGAAATGAGATAGGAGTTTTTAGAAAAAATGGTATTCGTAACTAAGATACATAGAAAAAAATATTGTGGAGTCCCCCCTGCGTCTCACCTTGGACACTAAGATTAATTTGAGGCAAAGAACTACTAAGAGCCATTTTGAATAATAATAATATTTATTTATTATTTTCAATTTCTCAAAAAAAACTCCAATAACATATAATACTTTTATGTTACGTCAAATAAAGGGATATATCTTTATACTAAATTAAATTACGAATTACGCAACTAATTAATAGTTAAGCTCAAGATCAAGTAAGGTCTACCGAAATAGGAGATCCGAGAAATACATGTACTCGAATTCCTAACTTTCATTAACTTTAACTAATTCGACTAAACTGACGCTTATTTTAAGCGTATGTAAATTATATTTACCGCTGGCTATATCAGCTTTCTGGTATGTATATATATATATATATATATATATATATATATATATATATATATATATATATATATATATATATATATATATATATATATATATATATATATATATATACTTCCGTAGAATCGCAGCAATACTTCTTCAATATCTTCATATCCTGGAATCCTCTAAGATTGAGGTTAAAGTTGCTGGCTCAATAGCCTTCCATCATCTACATAGCTAGCTTACAACGCTCGACTTAAATACCTTATCTAATTTGCATATCCCGTTCATCTTTCTGGAGTTGATTGGAAATAAACGCGAATTTATATTCCCCCAAAAGACGCCTAAGAAGATTAGTGGAAAGGTTCCGTACAGATTCGTCACAATATACATGATTAGAATTTAGGTTAGTATTAAATGAAATTGTTACTTACACACACGCATATACAATCTACCTCAAAATAATCTCACAATGATTTTCTCTTTTTTTAGATTGGTGCATTTAAATCAAATAATTTAACTTCTATACAATGAGAAAGTCGCCCACTATGGTTTGGAACTTCTGTGGAAAACGACACGTTTTTATAGTGTATCTCCATTGAACAAAACCCACATGATACATCGCAGTATCAAATAACAAAGATGTGAGACTAAAATACTGTAAATGAAAGTAAAAATTCAAAATATTTTGCTTTACCAATAAAACTTAAGGAGATATTAACACACGAACAAAAAACAAAGTTATGTCTCTTTGTTCCATTTACGCGAATATAGAGAACTGGCTTTGTGTAAAGAATAATTTCCACATATATTATACTGTTCTTAACCTCGTCTTTCTATTTTAGGGTACAGGGTGAAGAAATTTCATCAGCAATTCATGTCGGCACCCACATGGATGCACCGTTACACTTTACCCCACACGGGGTGCCAGTCGATGAGCTTGATATAAGACGTCTTGTTGCACCAGCAGCCGTAATAGACATCACTGCTAAAGCAGAACTAGATCCAGACGCAGACGTAACGGTCGAAGATTTACTTCACTGGGAAACCATCACGGGTCAAAGCTTGAACGAAACTGTGGTGTTTGTAAAAAGCGGTTGGGGTAAAAAGTGGAACAACCAAACAGCATTCTTCGGTACTCCAGATTACGATGCAACCAAGCTTCACTCCCCAGGTTTGTCTCCCGAATCAGCAACGTGGTTGGTGGAAAATAGAAATATATATGGTCTAGGCACTGAAACAGTGTCCTTGGACAAAGGGCCGTCGCAAGATTTTCAAGTGCACCAAATCTTGCTGGGACGTGGTATTTATGGAATGGAAAATGTTGCGAATGTAGATAAAATTCCAATTTATGGAGCTACAGTTCATGTGATGCCTATGAAAGTAGGAAAAGGAAGCGGAGCTCCAGTTAGAATAGTTGCAACATATCCAGAAGTTATTTTTGATTCCATGCTGCCTACAAATGAAGTAGTACTCAGTTAAAGCAATTCTTAATTTTGTTCTTAATATAGTCTTCATAAAAAATCATAAGTATCTCAGGATCATTCAGCAGGAAAATGGCTGTTATAAGGAAAATTTAGCCTTGTTACTTATAATTCCGGTTATAATTACCAGTCATTTTTAGGAACTAAGTTTTTCGTAAGACAATGAAATAACTATAATTACTACTCTAATTTTTTTGTCTACTTTTGTCTTTTTTGTTTTAAAAATATATATTACTGTAATTTTATTTTTTAACAATATTAGCAATGTGTTCTATTACTTTCAGAATGCCGTCATAAATTTCCATCGCTAACAATGTACATACTTAGCAATAGATTAATTTATAAAACAAATGCTCTCTCTCTCTCTCTCTCTCTTTCTCTCTCTCTTTTTATGAGTTAATTTTATTTAAACTATTGTGTGTTGGTTTGAATTATAAGATGATTTCTTTCTAACGTTAGTCCCCTCTTTCCGAAAAAAAAGGGGAAGACAACAAGATGAGATATAATCGAAAACAAAGGTTTTTTACGTGTAACTTAACAAATGGTAAATGATAATTTTGATTTCTAATGTCTGAAAGTGGGGGGTACTTGATTCATCATCTAGTATAAACATCAATAGAGCTGTAGTAAATAAAGATACTTTTCAATTTCTGTAATGAATGTTTTTCAAAAAAAAATTCTTTTTCCCTGTAATATTGTAAAATTATTAAGTAAAATAAGTTTTATAAATATATATACTTGTTTTTGATATATGTATGGTTACATATATATCAGATTCTTGTGTTCTAATTTTAGATAATTAAATGCTGAAGTACCTCTGTTAACTACTCTGAAGATGTGTAAAGTAATAAAAATATAAAATGAGTAATAAAAAATATTGTGTTCTCAATCTAACTTAATTTAAAATAAAAAAATCGCTCTTATAAGTATTTACATTCATGTAGAATGAATACATCTATACAAAATCCTTTCATTTGCCTCACGGCATTGAAAACATTATTCAAAGAGTTGTCAAACATATAATAATCCTCACGCTTCATCATGCTTTCAAAACACTTAGATTTTTTACCGGGATATTAAAAAATGATTTTTTTCCCTACCATCATTCTTTCTTCTACTGATCGAGTAACCATTCCAGCAAAATAAGACATTTCAGAAAGTAAAATGCAAAAGTTCAAGAGCAAAATAATCGTAAGCTTCAGTGGTAAATACATGACGCGATAGTCACGTGCCAAAGGAATCACGTGATCGTGATGTCACATGAATTTAGTTCATTAGCAATTATTTTCAAAGATGTAAATGAAAAAGGCGAGAAAAAAATTCCACTTCAAAAAGACAAATGAACAAATAATAAAAAAATAAAAGTTGCTGAGCCCAAAAAATCATAAGAAATTATCATTTTTTTCTTTCAAAAAGTTTAATGCTATAATTTTACTAAATTTTCTAAGAAAGGAAAAACTATAATAATTTGACAAAAATGAGTTCAATATATAAATGTGAATATTGTACATTAACAAAAGTATTTTGATTTATTTCGGAATTTAAATATTCTGAAAAACAAACCAAAACTTTTACTTAAAAAATCATCCATTACCGTCCTCCCCATCATTACTTTATGCATATTTTTCAATTTATACATTAAAAAATAATCATATTTCACGTTTAATGTATCACCAACTTTTTTCTTGTCAATAACATATGCGTACATAATTTGAGTACCGTTGATAATAAAATGTATTTGACTCCAAAGGCAATTTCTGATGAGGAAATATTTTTACATATACACAAGTAAATGTGTTATAAAATTAAATAACTTCTGTTAAAGCAGTCTGTACTTCGACCAGCGGCGTGCATAGACTACTTTCATGGGAAGAACTACAATTTTAAGAAAACGTATTTGCAAGCCCCGGAATGTATTTTTTATGCAATAAATAAAAAATGTGTTGGTGTATAGAAGGGGTTTAAATCCCCCCAAACCCCTCTCTTGTGCCAGGACGTCTTAACGTATGTGCCAACTGAGCCCGAGGCATCGGCTGCAATAGGGGCCTCATCTCAACCTTAAGGGGAGTTGGAAACCTCTCTCTTCCTCTATACTGACAATGTTAAATTGGCTGTTTTCGATGTACCTTTTCTCAAAATCTGTTTTATGTACATGCTCGAAATTTTTCATACTATTAAAGTACACCTCTCTCATTATACTAAAATAAGCTTTTAGCTAATTTTGAATTTTTTAATAAATTTTGAAATATTTTATCGAATATTGTGAAACTTGACCCATTTTTTACTTAAAAAATTTGTAAAAATTAAATTTTTGAGTTTTTTACAAAAAGCTCATTTTAGTATATATTAGACATCATTATAAATAATTCATAAAAAATTTACATACCTGTGAACAGTAGTTTCTCAGAAAAGGTACATCACACATCAAAATTTACATTTTGAGATAAATTGATTTTAATGTATACAGTGAGGCTAGGAATTGAAAAAAATAAAAGGCTCAATTTACAATAAAAGATAAATGTTTTGGTTTTTTTTCAGACGTTCTACATTTAATCAAAAACGAAGTACTTTGCTTACATTTTTCGCCATTCAAATGGACGTGGCCCAGTTTCAACGATTATTTAAAAATAGGTCTTAAGGGCTTCTAATTACCCTAGATATTAAAGTAAGGTGTTTTCAGAAAGTTTAAAATCTATACAATTTGAAAATGTAAAACTCTCAAATTGTCAAAAAAATAAGATTTTAGCTTTCCAACACCCCTTAATAAGATCATAATTCGAATAATTTCAACAATCAAATGTTATTTCAGGTGTATTCTCCAAAAAAACTCGAAATTTCGGACGATATATCAACCGGCTATATGTGATAACCATTGTCTACGTACAGGCCTACCGTCATATACCATCATTACTCATGTAGTCAAGAGGCGGCAAACGGTCGAGCCGATTTGTGCGGTTGTAAGTCATGTACATTTGTTTGTTTTGAGTTATTTTTGTAGGAGTATTTGACGACGTGTATGCTATGTACTGTCCACTTTTAAGAGTCAAGGTGGGGCCTACATTAATGTAGACGACTAGGGCCTACTTTTGAGTAGGGGTCAAGGGCCTCAGGAAGTCTTAAGACGTTCCTGCCCTTGTGTACGCCACTGATTTATCCATACGCACGACCTTTGAAAAAATAAATGTCTTAAATATTTATACACGCGATGGAAACAGTATCTAAAAGCAAATATGTATTAAATAATTCTTTTTAAGTATTTCTTTTGGTTCTGCGGTTTGGTGTTTTACCATTGTCGACCCAGGCCGTGGATAGCCTGTTGGTTAGAGCATCGGACTCCAGACTGGAAGGCCTGGGTTCGATGCCCGATGCCACCAAATGCCCTCCGAGTACACGCGGAGTACGTGCTCATTAAATCAATGGGTCCGAAAGTCTTGCGGGCTGAATGACGAGTGCAAGGGACTGGAGAATATTTCCCTCCCCTTCAGTTTCATGTTTAAATTGTGGAGGTGGAGATAGGTTGTGTCGCCATCTATCGTCCCTTCGGGGAATTTCGCCGAGCTAATTCGTACTGTCACCTGTATGGTGCTCAAGGCCAAGGACAGGCGTACTTCTAGCCCCTTGCCACGATGAATTTCGTGGACCTCGATATGACTACGTCAGACAGGTGGTATTAGCCACAACAACACCATTGTAGACCTAGTACAATCCCCGGTAAATGAAATCTTTTTTTAGTGCGGCATCTTACATAGGTGGAATACCAATCTCTGCTAGTAATTTTGACGTCCAGTTTTCTCTCCAGAGGGCGGCACCTGAGCTCTGATGATGCGAAACCGTACTTAGGAAATGTGCATTAAATATTGTTTTGTAAAAAAATAAATGAGTGAGTGTTTGTTAAGGTATTCGACTACCCTAAAATCATGATTTTTTTTAAAAATGGAAATTTTTTTTTAATTTTATGGGCCATCTTATTAGCTTCATAAAAATACCAAGGTTTTTATTTTCTATTCACTAGAACAAAACCCCCAGGTGTTTTAGTAAAAGCAGATGCCATAACTTTACATAAGATGTCAAACTTTAAAATGCGTTTTACTCGAAATGTGTTTTTTCCGAAAAACTCAAACGGGGACAGCGATTGCTCAAAAAGTTTTTAAAATAATTTGCGGAGATTTTGTGTGTATGTCCTGTATAACAGCAGAAGTGTTTTAACCTTCAAATTTATCAATCACTGTTTTATTACAAAATTTACAGTTCTTTATGTGAATACAAACACTGTTTTTTTAAAGCAATTTCATATAACAGCTAAGATAAAGTGCTCTAGTTTTTGTAAAAATTAAAATATCTCTTATCCTGAAAGTCACTTCAAAAAGGAAGAGTAAAGTAATACATCAAAATTTAAAAAATCGACAATTCGTTCATTTGCTATTTGTACAGAGCGGGCCCCGTTTATACAATATTTTGTCAATTTTTACCCATTTTTTCCCATTTTAGTAGCAATAATTTATTTTCAATTCTTAATTTTAGTCTTTTTTTTCTTAAAATGTACTAAATAAATCTAAAAATCTCAAAAAAATCTCCATATATCCATTATTTTAAAAAAAAGTTGTCGCAAGTAGTCGGATACCTTAACGTCGTCCTATAAAGCAACAGAAAGGCTGATGGCGACAAACCTCGTCATTTTAAGCCATGGTCAAGTGACGAGGATGACACCTGAGCAGGCACACACTCTCTTCTAACTTCCACCTCACGCCAACGGGAGGACTTTGAGCCACGACAGATTTAACGTGCATCATGCTTTCTACACTGGAGGACTTCAGTGACACTATATAGGATTAGAACTCCTGACACGAAGGCCCCGAGCTCTGGACCGTGACCACTACCATACCGCGGGCTGTTTAGTTAAGAGAACCAGAACATCATCCGCATTCAAAAAATCGCTTTTTCAATTTTAGTGTTAAACAATAGCACATATTTTTGTGAATCTAAAAATGTATAGCACTTATTTGTCCGTTGATAAAATAACCTTAAAATATGAAAAAAGTAATTGGCAAACATGTAAACAGACGTTTAGTTTTTTCACTTTTTCTCCCAAGCGTAATTTTTTGCTTTTACGTATACATTAAAAAAAAAAAAACGTTTTGCAGTATATAGTTCCAAATTATTTTATACTTCTATACAGGATATCTGTGCATGTAGTGAACCTGTTTTTTTTTAGTCGAAGTATTATATAGTTTTTAAAAAGTAGTTTTATGTGTGAAAAAGGAGGGGAAAAAAATAAAAAATTTCAAAATTGCAGTTTTATAATTTTTTTTAAAGAAACTATCTTAATACTTTACTAAAAAAATTGGTTCATTATAGTTTGTGTATTGTTTTATCTGAGCAAAAAAATTATTTTACATATTTAAGGGATACTTTTTTTAAAAAAGAAGGGTACATAAACACATAAGCATGTATTATGATATCTCAAAATTATATCCAACTTAAATTAAACAGAAAATTTTTTTTTTTGAATTAAAAAATTATTTTTGTATTTCTACAGGATAATTATATATCGTCGGTCTAATTATCAGACTGCGTAACTCCATCTGGGATGCTAATTTAATACAGTAGGGCTAGGCGCCAATTTGTTGTTTATGTTCGCCAAGATAGGCGATAATATTACAATCGGGAAAAGCAAATTAAACAAAAAAGAAGCTTTTTGCATATTTCAGCTGAATAAAAAAAACCCTGTTTGTTAAATTTTATGTCTGTGAATCTAATAGTTGATAAAAAAAAGGATTTTTTTTTTATTTATAACTTCCCGTAAATCTCTTGAGTTGATTTTTGAAAACACCTTCCTAAACTGATCTCTGCTCAGCAAAAGTAACACATTGTTACAAATTTTGTGTAATGAATGCTTAAAATAGTGTAAATAATTTATATCTGGAAGTGTAATACATTCATATTACTTTCGGTTGTACTTATTTTATGTTAAAATCTTGCCACCACCTCTCCCTTCGAAATCTAGTTTTATTATGAAATTAAAAAAAGTAGTGATTATACTGATTGAAAGAATAAATTTAAAGTGTAGCGCGTACTGAGACATGGTGTAGACAAAACAAGAGGGAAAGTTTTACTTCACCTCTGCTTGGCGCGTTGCACTCCTATATCAAATCAGTTAGACCGGTGGAGTTACGCAGTCTGATAATTAGGCCGACGATAGATAAAATATCTTTATTAAGATCACAACAAAATCTATGTTCTATTGGAAATTTTTAAAAATATATGTCCAATATAAACAAAGAGTCTTATTTTTGTCATTTTACTCTTTCGAGCATGTCCATAAATCATTCATTCTGAGAGAATCATTTGTAAAATTATATTTTTAAAAAATACAGTTTTACTCATTTCTTTTTTAAAAACTAGGAAATAAAAATATCATAGCAAAATTCATGAACATAAACAGCGCTTGACTGCTGTATTGCACAAGGAACTGGAATCGAATGATTCCTCCGTCCTCTATCTTGTATTGAAGTTGGCTTGGTGTTGCGACTTGGTAATTGATGGTGGGCGGGGTTTCAGAAGGAGTCCAATGGGGTGGAAGATGGCTGGCCAGGAGAACCGGGTCAACCAATGAGATGGATGTTGGGAGTGAGCATGGATTCAGATAAATAAACAGCGCTTCATTAAGCTGAAGGAATCAAAACCTTTTCTGCTAAAAGGAGGTCGGATGATTCAAGCTACTTTTAAAATCCAATAAAATATTCAAAAGAATGACACACGTATGTATATTAAGATAAATTTCCTTATTGATGACTTGCAGTTATTTTATGTCCTAGGGCTATTTTGGAAGATGTTAACCTTGAAATGATCAGTAAGACGAAATTCACAGATTCTAAGTATTAAGACCGTCTTCGACAAATGTACGAGAGGCTGAACAAAACACATTTTGAGTTAGAATAAGTTATAGTTGAAAAAAAATTAAAAAACACGCTTTTTTATAGTGTGAATCGAACTAAAAAGTAAAAAAATAATTCTTAATATAAGAACAGAATGATTAACGAGAAAATTAATGTCATTGGGATAAAAGCGTGGTATATTAATTGCTATAACTTCTTACTAGTTATATTCCGAAATACTGAGTTAATGTAAAAATGTAGTACAAAGCACCCCACGCTTTTACCACAATGACATTATATAATTTTCTCGTTAATCATTTTATTCTTATAAATAATTATTTTTTTTTACTTTTTAGTTCGATTCACTATAAAAGCGTGTTTTTTTATTTTTTTTTTAAACAAAAATTTATTTTTAATTTTTTATTTCGATCTACAACAAAAGACTGTTTTTTTAGTTTTTAAAACTATCATTTATTCTTTGTTGAATTTATCTAACTAATAAAAGGGTGTAAAAAGAAATATTAAATGTCAATCGTATTATCACCTTTTAAAAGTATTGCTATAATGTTGTTCGTATCATCACTTCTAAACATACTGCTTTATCAAAATAGAAAAATATATTTAGCAGTTAGAACATAAATTTATCACCATTTAAACGTATTGCAAAAATGTTAATTCGTATCATCATTCTTAACGTATTGCTTTATAAAAATAAAAAATATATAGCAGTGAGAACATAAATTATTTTTATTCATATATACACTAGTCTTTTTTACCCCCTTTCTCAGATAATGAACACTTTTTTTGTTTGCTTTATTTGAAAAAATAACAAGCGGTTTCATTTTTCGGGTTGCACCTTTTTAAGGTGTAAGGTCTTTGAGTCGTCATATCTGAAATTAGTCGCCAGATTTTTTTTGGAAATGGTATATGCAATTAGTCACCAAATCTGGAAACGATATAATGAATTAGTTGCCAATCATCGAAATCCTTAATATAGTTATTTTTGACCATCCTGATCAGGACAATGGAACAAAATTTTGAAATTATTGTATCGTCATCGGTCCTTGACAAGTATACAAAATTTCGAATTAATCTGACCTTTTAAAGTGGGTAAAAAAAATTGAGTCCATAGATCCCATTACGTACAAGTGAAACTTATAAAAGTATGTTAAAAATGCCTTAATTTTCACGAAAATGTGCAGTACTATATTTCAGAACCTCTGATTATAACATAGAGTTTTAAAAATTTCAAAATATCCATGCATACTGAATTTTTTTCTTTTATAATGTAAAAGAATAGCTCACATTTAGCATTATAGTTTAGGAGGGAATAAAATGCGGAACCACACACACATTTCATACCAGAAAAAGTGGATCAGCTCAGATAAAAATGAGTAGTACGATAAAACATGCTGCTATCGAGGCTAGAATAAATTAATAATAATATTGTTGGAGTACTTTTTTATATTTGAAAAATTATTCCAAATTCGGATCCTATTTCTAAACATATCGCAAAGACAGCCTTAAATAGACAAATTTCGTAATATATATATAAGGTCACAGACTCGAACATTTTTTAAAATTCTAATGGGAAAAGATATCTAAGCGATGAGAAAACGCCATACTTTTCGAGTAAACATTTTAAAAATATACTTATGTACGCGAGAGATAAAAGTAAAGAAGCAAAAACAAATTTTTCATACATATACAATAATTATTTCATGATTTTAAAAGTGACAAAATTTTATTTCTGTTCTTATGTATTCTTAGTTTAACTATGACAAGAAAAATTAAAATTTTTCAAAGAATCTATTCATTTTTTCTATTGGAAAACATATAAAACTCTTCTACTATTCACACAGCGAAAAATTCTCAACCAAGAAACCCCAATTTGTTCTGTTAATCTTTTTCCGCTCCCGCAAAAATTACATCGCACTTTCCAGCAGCTGTGTACATATTTCATCATTCGGTGCGCTTGTAGTTTTTCTCATTCAAAAAATAACTTAAGACGTCATTCAAGACATAAAACTATATTCATGGATAACATTAAAAGCATTTTTGACAGCGCAGTTAATCACAGAGAAGAAAATTATTATAAAAAGTAGCTTCAATGCAAGGAAAAATATTAATGAAAATAAATTAGAATAAGCGTATGTGGATCTTTAGGAAAACCTCTTAATTACCGTAAAATCTGGCGTATAACGCGCACCTATACTTTCAAGCTGATTTTTAGAATTTTTAGGTATATTAACCGTGTAACTCGCAACCCCTTTTTAACGAAGAAATCTGAAATATTAGTTTACATTACTTTTATTTTTTGAAATCATTTATTCGAGGTATTGTCCCAAACTTTTGAAAAAAATAGTATGCTTCTAGAACTAGAACTCTTTTTGTCCGTAAGGCAAGTCGTTTCTTTTAAATAAACAGTGTTTCGATACATGTAGAAGAAAAGTTTTTTTTTTTTATGTTCATATCTTTTGCTATTTTTAAAGCTATCATTTTTATACCCCGGCGAACCCTTAAGTTTCGATCTTATTTTTTGTGTTCAAAGTATGCGTTATACGCCGAATTTTACGTTAGTATTATGCAGAAGAGATTCATTTTAATATAAAGTAGTACTCATTCTATAAGCGTCGCTTTAATTTCATAAATAAGCATCGTCTCGCAAGAGCTATCGACGGAGTATCTCGTAATTTTGAACCCTAGTAATCTGGCAAGGACGACATCTCAGCTGATTTCCTACTCTTCTAATCCCCACACCACGCCAACATGAGAACTTTGAGCCACGTAGATTTAACGAACAACAGCCTCTATACAAGGCAGATCTTCAATGTCACCAGGACTCGAACCCATTACTCGCCCGGCCACGAATTGGTGCCCTAACCCAGAGACTCCCAAACTTTTTTTGTCTCATAGACCCCTTGCCATGTTTTTCGGTTTGGGGTAGACCCCTGTTTACCTAATATTGGATTTTTGCAATTTTACGAATTTAAATGTCTTTTTGACAGCTGGTATAGATTTACTTTCATAAAGCGATTTAAATTTCTAGCTGAAGTGAAGTATGATGTTTAAAACTCAAGAAAAACATGGTAACTAAAAAAAAAAATTCGATTTATACATAAAATAACTAAGCAACAAACAAATGCTTTTAAAAGGTGGAAATAAGTTTGGTGCTTCAATAACAATTTTTCAACATTTGGAATCAATCCTGTAAGGTTTAACGCTAAATCTCCTCGTTTAGTAGTGTCCAGACCTTATTTTCCCCGTCCCCCTTCTTTTTCTGTTTTGGAGATTGACAATAACGCTGAAACTCCTCACTAGAAAAAGTAATTAAAAATTGTCTCACGATATTCCATAATTCGTGATAAATAACAGGTATGTCTCTTTTTAAAGCCAAAATTGCGGACACAGCCCCCGTTTTAAGAAAATTTATGCTGTCACCTTGTAACTTCAAAAATTGACCTTATTAAAATTAATAAATAAATCTATTAAATAGAAAAAATTTGGTTTCCACTTAACTAAATTTTCTTTTAAAATAAAAATCTTGATTTGGTTTAATGAAAGCCACCATCATAGACCCCCATTTACACCTTATGGACCCCAAATTATTTTTTCTCTGACGTGGACCCGTTGCAGGTCGTCATAGACCCCTGGGGGTCCATATAGACCACTTTGGGAATCACTGCCCTAACCACTCGGCTACCGCAGCTATCTTATTAACGTCACACTATAGCAGTGGTTCTTAAAGTGGTCTGTACGGACCTCCAGGGCTCCCCGATACTGTTCAGAGGGTCCGTGGAAAATTTTAATTAATTTAGGCGTCCCTGAACAACGTCAGGAGGTTCGCGCAAGGTTTAATATAAAATTAAGAAAAAATGGATCATTTTTTTTTATATTTATATGGAAATGTAAATAAATAGCAATAATTCACACTTGGATATTCCCGACTGGGTGTTGAACCCTTTTGCACAAGGACTAACTCAGATCCCAAACACAGTTCAATCCATACTAATACAGGAGCATCTTTTTGAAATATCCACAAATGAGGGATTTATATCATTGTTTGAACAAGGATACCACAAATTCTGATTATAAAAACAGATCCTAATTTTATATCCTGCATTATGGGTTACTGTATAGAAGTTGGTGACTATTTCCCCGTCTTCCAGTTTGGTAGAACGTGGATTCAGTGCCGTAAAAAACCTCATCACACAAAGAAACCGGCTAAAAACTAGTGGTCATGGGGATTTGAGGTTGCTACTCACAAACATCGAGACGGACATAAATACACTCAAATCATCTCAAGTTTTCATCCAAGTCATTAATTTTCTTTATTTTCTTTTAAACAAAAGTAATAATTTCAACAAATTATTTTTAAATAAAACGTTTTTTTTTCAACTTGTAATTTTTATACTATGCATTTATGTAGTTTTTTCACTTGGAGGTCCTTCTTTAAGTCAAAACTTTGAAAAGGGGTCCGTGGGCAAGTTTTCACTATAAAAAGGGGTCTATGGGTAAAAACGTTTGGGAAGCACTGCAATAGAGTAACAATTGGAATGGTGACGGACCTAGAAATTTTAATTCACGGTCAAATGACGAAGATGACACTGAACAGATATTACATCCCTTTTCTGTTCTCTCTCACTATTAAAAAAATAAATATTTTGAGATTCGGTTCCAATTTAATTAATGTGCTATAAGCTGATTTATTCCGCATGACGGGTTTTCAGTGGATTAAGGACATGGAAACGCGGCTGAACTTGAACATCACGGCCTCGTGACCATTAATCAACTGACTATCGTTAATTTTTTTTCTAACTTCGATACTGTTCATTGAATTTTTCAAATCTCCTCGAATTGATTATTGATGAATGGCTTCTCGTTAAAAAAAGAAACCTTGTTTATGTAAAATAATCAATTGAGAATTTAGTAACAGAATACACTTTCTCTCTCTCTCTCTCATTTTTAATTATTTTTACATTTATCATACTTAAAATTTGAAACTTATCCTAATTTTTTGAAAACGAACATAAATTCAGAGTGTTCTCAACAATAAGCACTTTCCTAGTGTTTGAATATACAGTGGGTGATCGGTTAACGAACACTTTCACGAAAGATCTTTGTGTTTGGACAACGAACACATATTCGGAGGTGATCAGGGAGACACCCCTTAAATTATGGATGAAATTTTGACAGCTGCTAGAGATCTGGAATTGGAGGTGAACCAGGATGACATAGAATAGCTCATATTGGGACATGAATATGAACTGACGATAGAAGAACTCCAAGAAATTTTGAATGAAGAACATCAAGAAACACAGCGAAATGTGTCTCCTTCTGAACAAGAGGAAGACGAAAGAGGACCAATGCCGACATCAGCCATTAAAGATCTTTTTAAAAAGTGGGAGGCTGTCAGAGCAATGGTCTTAGAATGGCACCCAAACCAAGCTGATGTCAGTAGTTTTGGGGATATTAACACTGACAGTGCTATTAATTACTTCCGGAAAATCCTGAAAAAGAAAAAAGCAATCGACATTGGACATGTTTTTCAACGCCCCATAAGCAAAAAATGAAAAGGACTGATTAATATGCAAGACTATATATGTATGTATTATTTTTTAAAAAAACTTACTAAGAAATTATACATTTTTTAAAATTTAATTTTTAGGGTCTCCAGAACGAATTAATCGATTTCACATAGAAGTCTATGGTGAATCGATGATCGGTTAACGAACATTTCGGATAGCGAACATAATCTTGGAACGGATTATGTTCGTTAACCGATCACCCACTGTACTATAAATCAGTGGTCTTCAAACTGTATTCCATGGAACCCTGGGGTTCTACGAGTCACAATAAAAAAATTCGAAAAGAAACTTATAAATGTGTATTCAAAATGGATTCACATTTTTTAAAATGTGTGTATGCCCACAAGAATTTAAAGATCATCCCTGTCATTAAGAAACTGAAAATTTTATTCACACTTAATAACTTTATTTTGCAATACTTTTATTTTTTTTATAATATAAGGGAGAATATTAAAACGTATTTTATGTTATATTATATTAATTACTAGATTGTGAATATTTTATTGTTTACTTTTCTGGATTCCACGAGATAATTTTATACTCGTCAGTAAGATGTCTTGCAAAACTAAAAGTTTTCTAATGGAAAGTGCACCTTTGTGGATAAACACCTACAACATAACAGATTCGATGTGAAAAATCTAAATTTAAGCAAGAACACATCCTAAATTTTAGGTTGCAAATTCCTGTAAAATACGCAATGTTTTTCACATAGCTATAAACATTTTAAAGCCATTCAGAATAATGTGTATGAGTGTTGTTGTTGTTTCTAATGCCTGTCTGACGTAGTCAGATCGAGGTCCACGAAATTCATCGTGGCAAGGAGCGAGATGTACGCCAGTCGTTGGCCTTAGCCTTGAGCACCATAACAGGGGACACTACGATTTAGCTTGGAGAAAATCCCGAAGGGACGATAGATAGCGACACCACCAATTTCCACCTCCACAATTTAGGTATGGAACTGATGGGGAGAGAAATATTCCCCAGTACACTGCACTTGTGATTCAGCCCTTAAGACTTTCGGACCCACTGATTTAACGAGCACGTACTCCGTGTGTACTCGAAGGGTATTTGGTGATATAGGGCATCGAACCCAGGCCTTCCGGTCTGGAGTCCGATGCTCTAACCCAGGGGTGCCCAACCCAAATCGGTTGGTGGGCCACGTAAAAATTTACTAAACTGAGGTGGGCCGTACATAGCAAAATAAAAAAAAAATCAAAATATTTTACTATCGTACAGCATTCAAAATATGATATGATCAACATTCAATTATTGATATCATCAAAAAACACACACCAAGTTTACCTTTTACTGCATCACAATCACAACAAAGTTGAAAGTCGACCGATTGCACTTGTTGGTCGAAGAATTATCTCTTAACCTACAAGGTTCTTATCTACAGTAGATTTATGCCGCCATCGGAGGTTTTACGTAGTATAACAACTATGTGCGTAACATCTTCACATTTTATACTTGTGTTGCAGTATGTTTGCATAAAATTGATTTAGATTTTCAAAATTTTTATTTCAAATGCAAAAAAGCAATTAAGTAAAGAAAAACAGCTTTGTAATTATTACACTGTTTGTCAAAAAAAGTTTTTTTTTCTGCCCGATAGCCAAATGTTTAGTTTCTTATTGCATGGTATTAGTTATTGCACCGTGATTAAGTATATATCATAAAATGAAAAAAGTTACATAATTTCAGAAAGTTAAAATATTAAACATTTTTATTCTGCTGCCGTAATTATCTTACATTTCTACTATCTGGTCTGACAGTCCTAAGGCAACTCATTAAATTCATCATCGGATTCTTTCATTGCCAAATAAATCAAGAAAAAGACTACTAATCTGAACTTAAAAATATAGACATAAATTATTTCTCTGACAAATAGAACTAAATTCACTACTCACTCTCAACAAAGTTCTCGTTGAAAGAGGAATAACACACCCAAGCTCATCTGCTTTCCTTCATCCATCAACACCTGTTATTACAATTGCTTGGAAGTCAAATGAAAGAAAAAAATTATTTCGGTAAAAACTGCACGGGGAGAGGTGGGGGTGGGTCAAAACACGATATTTTCGATTCAACCGTCTTTAGTCCAAATGTCTAAAATAATATAGACAGAAACTTCAATTGGGCCGCAAAAATTCTCCAAATGGGCCGCGGGTTGGGCATGCCTGCTCTAACCACTAGGCTACCCACGGCCCTATGTGTATAAGTGAAATATTTCTCCACATGAGTGGCTATAAAAACAAAGTATAGAATCAAATGAAACTCAGTATATGTAGTGCAATTGTAGTTATTCTCAATAGACCTAAGCTTCGATAGTTTGTGTGAAAAAAAATGCTTAAGAGCATATCCCTATAACTAAACTTAACGCAAGGATAGGTGACGCTTGGATCACAGATGTTTATTATTAATGAAAAAAATTATATTAAAAGTAAATTAAAAAATTTTAATAATAAATGCAATACGTTTAATTGCTTTTACATTGATCTAATGTTAATCTACTTCAAAGATTATTTTCAAATATATTCCTGTAAGTGTGTGTTTTGAAAAGGGTTCCACGAGAATACCTTCTAGTTCTAAGGGTTCCGTGAGTTGAAAAAATTCGAAGACTACTGCTATAAATCAATGACTTTGATAGTTATAACTTTTTAATTAATCTACCCACTAATTACTTATGTATTAATTTTTCCACAATCAAAAGTAAGAATTTTGATAGTCATATTATGAGATAAATATACGTAAGATTGCATATCACTCTCAAAATCTACACACAATCATGAAACAAGATTTTGAGATTCACCAGAATGCATAACAGTTCTTAGAATTTGACATAAATTTTTATACATTAGGTTTCAGATTCCAATTAACAATTCTCCAATTATTATTCTTCCAAACGAATACTTCCCCAGTTTTTTCAAGCAGTGATAAAGTACTTGTTAATACTAAATATTCGAATTAGATTTTGAACATGAAATGGTAAGAACATTTTGACTTAACAGTCGAACTAAATACACAATAGCATAGCTCTGAAAGTATGAAGTTATTTTAGACTGTATTCAAATAAAAAATGAAAAGGTTTTTGTAAATCAAATCAAGAATTCTTATGTAATTCTCTCTATTCTCTATACATTTCGCATATATACTCATAGATAAAAAATTAGCGCACCAAGAAATAATTGCGGGATCGTAACGAAACTTGGCATGAAGATATATGTCGGAGAGATATGCAAATTATTAGAAATGCAGCGTGGTTGTGCATTACGTATAGCCGGTAGAGGGCATTTAACGTCGTTCTCCGTGGAGTATAAAACAGGTAACCAAAGCTTGTTTGAGTGTGTTGAATCGTTTACAAAGCAAGAGCTGAGATAGACATGCCATTACGCCATTTTCGAAGACAATATGAGCAGCTTTCGCAGTTTGAGAGAGGGAGAATAATCAGCATGATGGAAGGTGGATGGTCAGCTAGGCGAGTAGCTCGTCAATTAGGCCCCCCTGATTGTGTTGTGAGGAAGTGTTGTGACTAGAAGATCCGAGAGATGACATTTACACGAAGACAAGGCTCAGGCCACCCTCGACAGACCAGTTGTTAAGAAGACCGCCACATCGTAAGAAATGCACGCGTACAGCCAACTGCTTCATCGGCCGCCATCCAGGCACAGGTAGCACCTTTACTAGGGGCCCCTGTGTCTTCTCGAACTATGCGAAGGCGTCTGGCTGAAGGACATTTGGGATCGCGGTGTCCATTAGGTGTGTTGCCTTTGACGCCCACCCATCGACGCCTCCGTTTGGAGTGGTGCCCCGCACGAGGAAACTGGACTGCAGCGGAATGGAACCAGGTCATCTTTAGCGATGAATCCAGATTCAATCTCAGCAGTGATGACAAACGTGTTCGTGAATGGAGACCCCATGGTGAACGCCTCAATCCCACTTTGCTTTACAGCGACACACCGCTGGTGTGATGGTATGGGGTGCCATTGCTTACAATACACGGTCACCCCTAGTATTGATCCGTAGCACCATGACAGCCCAGAGGTATGTCCATGACATCCTGCAACCACATGTGTTGCCACTCATGCAACGGCTCCCAGGAGCCATTTTTCAACAAGACAATGCTCGGCCTCACACGGCAAGGGTGTTACAAGACTGTCTCCACACTGTTACTACCCGTCCTTGGCCTACCCGATCCCCAGATTTGTCTCCGATCGACTATATCCGGGATCATTTAGGATGGCGAGTTGGGGATCCCACGAGTTTGAACGAACTAAAGGCAAGGTTACAGCAAATATGGAACGAAATATCTCAATACATCATACAGAACTTATATGCCTCAATGCCCGATCGTATCGCATCGTGCATTCGCGCTAGAGGGGGTTCAACAGGGTATTAAGTCCTTCGATCTTTTGCCTTTTTCTCTAAAATAAATTATCCTTTTTCTTCGATTTTCTAATCATTTACTTATGTCAAAGTAGTCATTATGTATGTAAAATTTCGTTTCATTTTAACGACTCCTTCTTGGTGCGCTAATTTTTTTGTCCATGAGTGTAGTTAAATATACAACTGACGTTTTAATTACAGAGGATTAAAAATTTACACAGGAAGACAAATTATATGTATAGTTTGTAAAAAGTCTAATACATTTAAGAACTCTGCTGGATAATTTGCTTTGCTTTAATTAAAATGCACAATTGTGGAAAGGAGAAATTGTATTTTTATGCAATCATAACCTACATGTTTTCTTCTCTAAATCTAGCATAAATTAAAAAAAGGGTTGATAAATTGGTATCTGCAAATACTATTGAATCTAATGCACTTTTAATAGAACACTTATTGTCTGTAATTGGTACTGGCTTCTAAAATACACTAAGAAAGGAGCATCCAGTTGGCATGGAATTTTCCCCAAAATAAAACATGCGAAGTATTAGCAGCATAGCATAAATATATAAACTACTTCAGTTCCAACGAGCTAAGTCAACGATCTTCAAAAACTTTTGACTCATGGAACCCTTAAACTGAATTCACACCAAGACTGTCAGCGTCGAGCCTTAAGCGTCTAGCCAATCAGAGACTTCATCTCGGGAGAAATGAAGTCTCTGATTGGCTGGACGCTCGACGTTTGTACGCCTTGGTGTGAATGAGCCTCTAAAGCTGAAAGATGTTTTCGGGGAATCCCATTCCACATTTAGATGAATAAATCTAAATACAGTAAGACAGGCAGGGTATACTTTTCATCAAAGTAGAGCATAATATGAAACAGCGTTAAACGAGGTTATCTTCTTTATAAGCGTAACAACCTGTTACGGGTCTTGGCTGCCTCCACAGCTCGCTTCCTCCAATTCCAACGATACGCAGCAACTCTCTGCCAGTTTTTAATATTTAGAGTTTTTAAGTCATTTTCAACATCATCTATCCACCTTGTTGGTGGTCTTCCTCTTGTTCGAGATCCCATAGGATTCTTAAATGTGTAAGCTCTGGTCTGGTTGTTTTCAGGGCTTCTCCAGATGTGGCGAGCCATCTCAATCTGTTACTTCGGATGACTTGAGTTTCTTTGTAAAGCCTATATAGCTCGAAATTATATCTAGTACTCCAACATCCTTGATCTTTAACAGGCCCAAATATAGTTCTCAGTGCTTTTCTTTCGAAAGTTTCCAGAGCTCGTATAGTATACAAATTCAGCGTCCAGGTTTCGCTAGCATACAGCAACACAGGCAAAATTAATGTCTTATATAATCTTAACTTTGTTTTTCAGCTGATAAATTTCGATCTTAATTGCTTCTTTAGTCCAAAAAACATTTGTTAGCCGATTTTATACGGTTGTTTATTTCAGCTTATTTTGGTCATTAATAATGGTTCCGAGGTATTTGAACTCACTAACCCTTTCAAAAGAATGACCGTTTACACAAAAAGAGGTGTTGTTTACAGAAGAGGGCAGTGTTTCCATGAACTTTGTCTTATCCTCGTTGATGGTGAGGCCCATGTTTGTGGCTGAGATTTCAAGGGCTTGAAAAGCTTCTTTCACTGCTTTTTCAGATCTTCCAATTATGTCAAAGTCGTCTGCGTAAGCCAGTAACTCTAGTGACCTATTCTACAGGGTGCCGCTTCGGTCCAAGCTCAGGTTATCTCATCGTGTAAATAATGGGATTAGGGGAAGATGGGTAGAAAATTGGTCAGGTATTTTACCATTAAATTTATTATGTTTTTTATAACAATAAAACAAAAATTTATTTATTACAAATATAGAAACATAATATACGAATATGCATATAAAAATAAATAAAATTCTAAGTCAGTATATTTACATTTCAGATAATTCAGTCTCTTCTGCATTTACAATTTTCTGCCATTTTATCAAGGTAGATTGGCTTAGTGGCATTTTGCGTTCAATTTCATCGTCAATCCATATAGAAAGTCGTTTTTCCATTTCCTCTATTGTATTATTTGTAGAACGGGTAATTCTAGTTGCAGTTGCCAATGACAATATTTTTTCTTTATTCTGAAGAATTGTCCTTATTGTTGAAGTTGACAAATCCAATGCAGCACCAATTTGAGATTGACGTTCACCAGTATCTGATCTTCTAATCACTTACCTTTTAGTTTCTAGCGTAATACTTTTTTATGCTTTATTTTTTTTTATTATCACCCATGATAAAAACTAAAAATCATAATATTTGTCACTATAGCAATAGTTATATAAATTTATACTTACAATAACGTCATCAAATGTTTGAAACGATAAAAATACTTTCGTATAATACCGCTGGAAAGAAGAAACACAGAAAAACTGTTTCGGATATTGGGAAGCCTAACGCTGCCTGCTATTTCAGGGAATCTCACAATTCAAATAAAAGAGCGTTAAACCGAAACATCGTTAAGCGGGGTATTACTGTATATTAAAGTATACCAGCATGTTGCAGGTTCTTTAAGTAAAAACAATTAAAAAGGTATTGTATTTATTAAAAAATTTTATAGTAGTTTTAATTTAGTTTACTCATTAATAATGCTTGTAATCCAAGTGTCAACAATCCATACATTGTAATTAGAAACTGGAATATGTGCTTTCAATTTTTTACACTAGCTTTCGAAGTCTAGGTCTATTGAAATTATCTGCAGTCGCATTTCATATTGTGTTTAATTTGTTTTTGTAGCTACTCATGTTGATAAATATTTTTCACTTAAATACATTGTTCTGAATGATGTTAAAATGGTTATAGTTGTATGAGAAATCCTGTGTATGGTGCATGAACTTGCAACTTAAAATTTAGGGGCTGCATTTGCTTAAATTTGTTAATAAGTTGTCCCCTTTCCTTCATTGTATGAATTTTTCCTCACAAATGTAAAATGGTGCCTTTCCATCAGAAAGCTAACGACTATAAAATTATTGAGTGGAACCCAGGACAGCAAACAATAGAATATTCACAATCTAGTAGGTAGTACATAGAAAGAAAAAGTTTGAATATTCTTTTATTATATTAAAATAAAAGTTTAAAAAGTATTACAAAATAAAGTTATGTTATGTTTAAATAAAATTTTTCGTTTTAATGGTTGAGATTAGCTCTAGATACTTATGGTTATATGAGATTCATATAGGGAAAGAGAATCCATTATATATATTTATAATTTTCTATTGGATTTTTATTGTAACTTGTGGAACACCAGGGTTCCGTGGAACACAGTTTGAAGACCACTGAGCTAAATTAATGACAGACACATGATAAATATGAGTATGTTTCCATCGAATTGGTTGGTAACATTAGACGTAAAATCCAAAAATAATTTCAAATTTGATAATTGGGTAAAGATGTTCAAGTGCAAGGGTTATCCAGAAAATAAAGACCATTTTATCATGAAAAATGTAATGCACAATGTTTATAGGGAGAAAAAACTCTATTATGTACTTTGAAATTTCTTTCACTAATCTGCATAATCATTTCCTACATTTAAACATTTATCTTAGTTATTCAACAGCTTCAGAATTCCTATGCTATACTGTTCTGCCACCAGTACATTGAGCCTTATGTTCACAGCATTCAAACAAGACTGATAGTCAGGACCTTATTTTTAGTGATAACCAACTTCTCTCCCAGGGAGGGAAAAGATGACAAAAGTTTCTCAACAGCAAACATTTTGGAAGCATGAAAATGCAGCAACAATCATGCTTAATGTACTGGTGGCAGGCAGAAGAGTATGAAATGGGAATACTGAAGCTCCTGAATGAAAATAACAATTGCATAAATGTAGGAAGTGATTTTGTAGAGAAGTAAAAGAAGCAATATGTACATAGCAGAATTATTCTTTTCAATAAATACCATGTTTGTTATTTTGTACAGCTAAATTATCTTTATTTTTTGGATGACACTCATGAAGATTCTTTAAAAAGTTTTTCACAATAAAAGAAACATTTCTTATATTATATGGGTATTTTTTAAACAAAATGTATTTTGTTTAACAATAACGCACATAAAGGCGATTTGGTTACTTATGAACATGGTTAACAAACATGTACTTGAAAAGAAAAAGTTTCGGTAAATGCAAAAAATTGGCAACAGTGAGGCACATGAACTGAGTGATAGGTAATGTGACTGCATTCATCATGTGATTATGACATCACATGAATTTAGCCCAATGGGTTCAGTTCACTCTTTATGCCTCTTGGTTAATTCTATATGGAATCAACAACACCTGTAAAATGTCACTTGATAATCATGTCAAATTAGGTTTAACAATTAAATGCTTTCACAAGTTAAAGTTATCCCATTCAAAGCATTTGCAAAATTTTTTAATCTGTCCTTTTATTTTAAAAAACACATGTGCACTTAAAAAAAAATCAAACATTTTAAAGGTGACTCACATTAGAATTTAAACATAGGGAAATTAAGGACCACTTTGAAACCAGTTTTGATCAATTTTCTTTGAAATGACATCAATTCAAACTAAACCAACTTATGAAGGAGACCTATGACAATTAATTGCCAACTTTGGTCAGTTACTGTATTTTGAGAATTTACATAACAAACTAGAGTATTTTTAATATCTTAAAATTTCCCATTTTATACATCTTTAGATAGTTAAATAAGACTTAAGTTATTTTATAATCATTTAATAACAAATAAACAATGTTTAAAATGTTCAATTTAAAAAAAAATTTAAACATTTTTCTTTCCTTACAAAATTTTTAAATTGTTGACGTATCAATAGGAATATGAATGACACATAAATTATTGTTTAAAGATTTGAAAAACACATTAAAACAAAATGTTTAGCAAAGATATTCTTTAATGAACAAGATGATATATATATATATATATAAAATATAAAGTGAAAATTAAAAAGCCCGCTTTTTTGAAAGTCTCTGATATTGTTCAAAAACAGTAGATACATAATATGTACATTGAACTTCTCAAATCCACACATCAGGCTTCCCAATTTCATAAAGGAATTTTTATATAAATATATCACTGAATTTCCGTTCCAAGCAGATGAAGCTAAAATAAATATAAAAAAAATTATCAAATTATAAAAAAAAAATAATTTTAAGCATACAAAAAATCACTTTGACAATATAAAAATTAGAAAATGGGATATTTTCTTAGGAAATATGAAAAATTTAGTAACAGTTGTTCAAAAGTATTGGCAAAAATATAACTGCAGTTAGCATTCTTCTAAGCTCCTATGATAAAGAAATTTTTTTAAAAAAATCACATATTGTGTGTGTAAATTTATTTTCTTAGAAAATCTATAAACTAGATTTAAAAAATGTACATATAAAGAATAATTGACATTATAAAGAATTGTGTACTAACATTTTTATTTATGAATACAATTAAGACCTATTTAACAAAAGAGAAATCTCTCCTGGAAGCAAAATAATTCATTACTATTTTTTTAACTTCAAAAAGTTCTCTATTATTGAAATTCAAATCCATTTACATCAACTATGAAGACAACTAAGAACTTTAAAAAGATTAGACGTATTTATAAAAGGATTTAAAATGGATTGGAGCCATATGAAATTATAAAAAATAATTAAGAGATAATTCCTAATTTAAAATTAAAAAAAAACAATTATACTTGCACAATGAAAATATTTGTTTTATATTTCACTCCTTGCTTTGAATTTTATGCAAGCAATCAAACAAAAAAGCATGTTAGGTTAAAAGATACAAAATTCTAATTAAAGATACTGAAAAGTTCATAAGATGTTGCACATCCAATATAAACTTATAGATTAATATCTCATTTTAGATGCTTTTATAAAATCACATGATAATTACTAATTCAAATTTGTGTCAGTACTCTGTTACCTAAATTCAAAAAATATTTCTCAAAAACTGTATAAGTCATGAATACAAAAATACAAATCACAAACTTACTTGTTTGATAAAATGATCCGCATTCACAAGATCGGTACTTCCATAAATAATTTTTTTCTGCACCGGAGTTGTTTTACCCTAAGCAAAATAGAATTTACTTTTCACAATGAATCTTTGTAATTCTTTCATATCATATAAAAATAATTAACTATAATTTTTTAAAAAATAAGAAAAATATTTAGCATTAAAATTTTTTTTTATATAAATATACAATACCTACAGCACATAAATTAAATTTTTAGCATCTGCTGTTGTTAATAAAAAACAAAATGAAATATAATTCAGTTGATATGACAATAATTTGAAATTTCTTAAACCAAATTTTAAAAGAAAAAAATGCAAAATTAACTTGATTTACATTAAATGATAAGTATAAAAATTTATCAGAAATTTAAGAATAAGGAAAGGGGAATTTAAACAATAAAAATTAACCATAGATACTTTATACTCATTTCAAATCAAATCAAATACATCTAAGATTTTTATATTTGATTTGATTATATTTTCAACTTTTTTGAAGGGTTCAGTAATATCTATAACTGAACCCTACAAAATAAGTGAAATATATCTCCATTTTTCATTACTTTTATGAAAAGTTGATAGAAGTTAGAAATTCTTGTCCTTACATTTTTAACACATTCTTTCAGTTCCTCAAAAAATTGTTAGATTAATTAAATTAATCTTTAAAAAATACTTATTTAAATTTAATACATTGATTAAAGAAGAGCAGTTTCTAACTTATAATTAGAAATACAATTCCTTCAATAATACAGCCCTTAGATTAGTACAGTATTAAAATTCTTATAAAAATTAATATCTTTATTATGAAGCTATTTACATGCTATTGTTTACCTCTAGAAAAAATGTAAAATATTGCAATAAATCAAAAATTTAAAATCTTTGCCTTTGTGAGTACAAAAATGTTTATTTATACCAAAACTAAAAGCAACAAATGTGCATTTTATAAGAATAAAATAACCGTTTCTCATTCAGTAAAAACTTAAAAAACAAACTAAATTTTACCTTTGTATAGTCAATTAAATTTTGATATTCAATGTAATTTCCACCGCCAACAACAAACACAACAGCCTACAAAAATGAAATAATTATATTTACAAAACAAATGGAAAGAAAAAAACTATATAGCATATTTTTAGAATAATGTCCAAATAGAACAAAATAAAAATCATTAACTTACAATATCTTAAAGATAAAACCCAAAATATAATGCTTGGTTAATTTACATATATTTAGAAGAATTATTTTAAAAACTTCCAACAAAATAATGAGAAAAAAAGTTTACACTAAAATTAACAACATTTTACTAATAATCATGAACATATTAAACAACAAGTTTTCATTTAGAAATACAAACATTCACATCTTAGTAAAAATATCCTATTTACATTCTTGTTCTTGAAACAAGTTTACAGAAATTTGATATATTAGACAATACGTTTTGAGATTTTAATTTAATTTCAAGTATAATCCTCCACATATAATGAACCATTTTTAGAACAAAATTATTAATTTAAAAATTTAATAGCTGCTATAATAAATAATGAAATTTTCATTAATTACAATGTAATTTTTTAATTGTTTTAATTATATATACTTAAATATCAGTAAAAATATATTAAGTACCTTCTAAATTCACTTTAAAATTAACACATTGAATATTTTTTTATTAGAGAACTGTATTCAAAAATATAAATATTTATTATATTCCTGCCACATATAAAAAAGTTTTTAAAAATTATATATTAATCAAAAAATATATAAAACAAAATATTTTTTTAAAAAGAAAATATCAAACTTACATCTTGGAATGGGGATCTATTTCTAGGAACTGATGCACTAATAGCAAAAAGAGAGATGAATTACATTATAAATATGATAATTTTAGAAATATTTCTTTATTATAATGATTTACAAAGACTCATACACTGAACACCGTTATTTAAGGCTTTTCCAAGTTGAGCTTTTTTGAGTATTTTTATTAAAGTTAATTTTAGCATTAATTATGATAAATTTCTCAAGTTAGTCTCATTAACATATGTTAATAAGACTTTTTTTTTAAAAAAAAGGAAAGTATTTTCTTCTGCGGGAGTCGTATAAGTAGAAAAATTTTTAGATTAAAATTTATGCAAATCCATTTTATATTTCGTACGTGCTGCATACAGGTATACCTGAGTTTGTCAAAAAAAAAGTTCATTTCAGAGTTCATAATTTTAATTTTGAAAAATCTACTTCCTTATAAGGTTTACCCCCTCCCCATACATTTAGCAATTCTAAATAACAAAAAATACAGTGTTTCAATGAAAATAAAATAGGGGTTTTTATTCTGTTTTAAATTTACAATAAGATTTTGGAAAGTCTCAAACATATCGATTTTTAATTCAAATGGAAAAATTTTTAATGAATTCAAGTTGTACTATTTTTATTAAATTCATTATAAACTATTTTTTATTTGTTTTTTTATGATGAATTAAGTGTTGTTTTAATATGTTTTAATAAATAATAATATTAAACCAATTAAGTTTTCAGTTTTATTATGTAATTTCAACAATGCTAATGTGTTAAGTATTTTTTAGAAAGTGTCCAGTCCTAATCCAGAGATTTGGATAATGCAATCTTGAAATCCCAGGATCAAAAATATAGCACAAAATTGCAAACCTTAATCAATTTACAACAATTTAAATGGAAGTTATCATAATATTACATTTATTAAGGTTTCACATTGATCAAATTTTGAAAATACACATCTTGATCAGCCAATTCATAGGAGAACAAGTAAGAAACACAAATTTAAATAATCAAAAGCTAAAATTAAAAGTAAAAATTTTAAACGATATAATGATATTTTAACTAAAAATAAATTTTTTTTGATGAATGCTAAACTTTACTGCTTCTAAACAAATCTTAAAAAATTAAGATTGTGCTAAATAGACAAAATCAAAATGCCACATTTTTAAAAAACTATTACAAACTACATTCTTAAAAAACTGATTATAACAAATGCAAAAAGCTAATTCAAACACTTCTATAAAAAATAATTATGGCAAACATTACAGAAATATATATAAGGCTTCACTTATAAAAGTATATATGAATTACAAATTAATACATTTTAATAATTATGATAAGCCCAGTGGCTGAGTAGTTAGTGCATCACGCTTCCACACCACAGGTCCGAGGTACAAACCCCAGGCTGGGCAAGGTTGACTCAGCTTTTCATCCCTTCAGTGGGTCGATAGAATGAGTACTAAGCTTGCTTGGGAACTTAACACTGGGAGGTATGCGTCAGACTGACCACCTGATTGCAACATCTGTTCATACACCTCAGAGCCCAAGGTCGTGTATATATATATACACACATAACAGAAAAGGAACAATATATCACAAAAGTACTTGTACAATGTATCGCAAAAATAAAAAAATACAAATGATATATATTGATAAATTTTTTTAAAAAATACTAGATTAATGAAATGTTATTTATTTCAATAACAACATATCTCATGAAACATTTTTAAAATGTTTCCATAGTGCTTTCCCCCCATTTTTTCCACTGTTCCACTTTTTTCAAATTTTATACATATTTCAAGAATTAAATACTTATGTATGCAAATCAAGGATATCTTATATCACTTTGTTTTGCATACAAAACACAAGAACTTTTACAATTCTTTTAAATATATTTTATTAAAAAAAATTTTTTTGGTTAAGAATTAGTACACTTGGTGTACTACTGTCATAAAATAAAGGAAAATAACAAAGAGAAAAATATTTACCTATCTGTAGGCCGAAGAAGTTTAGGATCAAAATATTTATAATCATCTGTTTCTAGTAGAGATTTCATTTCCATTAATGAATCCACTATCCTCGTAATGGGCAAATTCTATCAAAAATATTTTTTTAAAAAAATTACACATTGATCTCCACATAAAGAAAAAAAATTAAAAATAGCAAAAATCACATTAAGTATACACAATACAAAAATATAAGATGCAATTGAAACGAAATTTAAATTTCTACATTTAATTACAAATTTTCTAACAAATGTTACTGTAAATTTTCTCCAACCATCTCATATTTAGATTAGCTCAATAAACTAATACAAGAACAATGCTAGTAACTCAAAAAAATTTAAAGAATTTATAAAATATATATTTATACATGTAAGTACATGCCACATTATTAAATAATTCTAATTTTAATTAATAAGTTTTGAAACTTAAATTACTGATTTCCCACAAAATGATTTTTTTTACCAAGAAATTTGTTAAATAATTTTCATAACAGAGACTTGGAATATATAAATACAAATAAATTTTAATACCAAAGAGTTACAGGCATAACATACATGGAAGTACTTACATGTTTCTTTACAACCAAGTTCTTTACACCTTCCATAACTAACTGGGAACCATGAGACATCAATTTAGAAAACATACTGCAAAAAAGTTATTAAAACATTTTACGATTTTTCCTTTTTTTTTTGTCAAATTGTAATATTTAATAGAAGGGGATACCATTTTTACCAAATTGAGTTTAAAAGGGCTATAATTATCATTGATTTTTTTCCTTTTAAAAAATGAGCAGATATATTTTTTAGTTAATTTTCATTTTTGAATTAAATATATCTTATTTAATAACAAATCAACTTTGCTGATCATGCAAGGGAATAAATAAAGATCTCCTTCCTTAAATTTGAAATTAAAATGGGATACTTAAATATAAATTATAAAATACACAAATATAACAAATAATCAAGGGAAATTTATTGTTACATATGTCCATCTAAATCAAAAAATAATTCATAAAAATAAAATACAAAAGTTTCCTATTTTTAAAACAAACAAAAAAGACTTGCAAAACAGACATTACAATCTGAAAGGTGAAATGTAAAAATAAATAAATAATAAGTTTTAGAAATACAAAAAGTATAAAATTTAAAAAATAATCCATTCAAATTATATTTATTTAATATAAATGCAAAATTAAAGTTAAATCTAATTCTTAGGAAAAATTATTAATTTGCTAAAAAAAAAGAAAATCACTACTCTGAATTTTTAAAAGTTTGGCACATATGTAAAAAAATATTTACTAAATAGAATTACTAAAATATTTTACTGGAATAAAATTATACAGTACATTGAACCAACCTCACTGTTTTTGTTCCACCACTGTATTGACTAGCAGTATGAGATGATAATTTACTATACGTCCTAGAATAAAAAGTTAAACAAAAACAGAATTTAAACAATATAATGACAATTATTTTTTATTGTAAGTTTACATATAATTTCACAATTCATTTCAAAATAGTAAGTAATTTTCTAAAATAATCCAGTTTTTCTTTTGCTATTTACTGTTTTTAAATAAAAAAAACTCGTTTTTTTTTTAAAAAAAATCCTATATTCATATGACAAATATTTTTTACACAACACACATAATTTTTTTTCAAAACTCAAATCTTTATTATGCATTTTAAAATTAAAATAAAAAATTAAATTGTAAAAGATATTACTCCATTATTTTGCAAAAATTTATAATTAAAATAGATAAAATGATGATTAAATAACTTTAAAAATGACACTTATGATACAATAATGTGTTTTGTATAATTTTATATAAACTGCAACTTCCATAAAGAAAAATGTAGTAAATTTTAATCATTTCATTAAAAAACAATGCTCAACTTTATTCTAAAATTCAATACATGGCATTCCTAACTTCTTTCATCAGTAAAACTAGACATAACATATTTATTAAAACTCACTTCCATCTACGCATATATTGAATTGATTCAACATCACACCCAGCATCTTGTAATGCAGTTATATATTGGTCAACTTCAGCCTATAAGAAAAATATTAAATATGATATAATTTTATATTTACTTAAATTTCCTTTTTTTCCCCTTTTTAAATTGTCAATTTACCAAATAAAAGAACAAAATAAAAAATTAACATTTAGTAGGGTTTACACTTTCAACAGTTTAACACAAACATAGCATATACTTCCAAATATAAGAACCTCAAATTTAGAACTCTACTCTGCCTCCAGGGAACCAGATGTTATCAAATATACAAAAATCCAAAGAATTAAATGGGCTGGTCACATTATCAGATTGAACAAAGAACGTTCAACTAAGAAATTCCCTTTAGCCCAATAGAACAAGAACTAGGGGTTGACCCAACCTCAGTGGGTGGCTGCCTAGAATGAGATTTCGCTACCCTAAGTATCTAGTTGTAAGCCAAGGCTAAAAAAGAGAGAGGCATTGAGGAAAATTCTTGGGTGTCCAGAAAATCCCATGGCTGTCCCACAAATGAAGATTTCCAAATATAAATCAAGTACAAGTCTAGAGTGCATCTTTTAAAAAATTTATCCAAACTTCAAAACCCATACATAAGCCAAATTGAGAAAAAAATTCTTGCAATTAAGCAAGATGCAAGGCACCATAAAAGTAGTTTTATTTCTGACAATTCTATTTGAAATTATCCAATCCATTCATTTGTTTGTTTACTTGTACAAAAGAATTTTTATTTACATTTTAAAAATATATAGGTTCTGTTCCTGTTATGTTTAGCACCTTTTTTTTTTCAAAATTAGATAAAAGAAAAAGTTTTATGTCTAATTTCAACTTACAAACATTTGCATTACATTTGCAGAAAATTCAAACAGTAAGGCTGCTCGACATTTCCTTGTAAATGCGAAACAAGTTTGTAAATGGGTGGGAGGAGACATTTTGAATTAGAGAAAATGCTAAAATAAAAAAAAAACGTATTGTGGTTGAAAGAAAAATTCACCACATGATTGTTATATGCAAATGAGTGAATGAACTTTACAAACATCAAGAAATTCTGGTTCAGACACACATTTAAAAGGATTTATGTGAATAAGGATTGTGTTCAAAACACACAAAATGTTAAAAGATTATAATTGCTGTGCATAACTAATAGATATTGTATGAAGAAATTCTTTTTCCAAAACTACGTTTTCTCCATGATTAGCAGATACATATACAAGCCAACCCTGTATTTAAGACTAAAAAGAGTTTAAAAAATTCTCAGCTTATAAATGGAAACATACAATAAGACAAGAAATTTATACAAACAATTATGATATTGTTAATGGTTCAATTCTTATTAATAAAGTTATAAGTCTTCAGCTTTCTAACAAGAAAATAAGAGAAATAATAAGAAAATAATTCTATTGTTGGATTTATTCAAGAATTTCACAATTGTCAGATAAATACTTCACAAATACAAATTTTAAAAAAATACTAAACTTAAAATTTACAATTAATTTTTTTAAAAAAAATTAAGGTAAATGACAAATTTGTACTTTTTATAAATTTATAACCATAAATATATAAAAAAATAACTCACTTCAGTCATTGCAGGTCCACATATAAAACTAATTAAGAACAGCCGCAATTTATCAGAAGGCAAGCCAGCTGTAGACAAAAAAATTTTCACATATTTTAGTTTTAGAATAAAACAAACACAAGGGCAAAATATAGATAATAGAGAAAGAAAATAAATGGAATAAAAAAACATACCTTCAGGATCAGTTATCATGTCCATCAAAGATTTTTCCTGCATTGAAAATAAAGCATTATTTAATAAAATATTCAAAAGTAATACTAAAAGACAGTTTTAATAATGTAATCTAAAGCTTATATATAACGAAACACACTTTATTCAAATTATTAAATAGAGTAAAAATGATGTTTTAATAAAAAGGTTCTTTGTTAGAAAAGGGGAAGGGAGAGAGAAAAATTATAAAATATTTTTAAACAAATTTAGCACAAAAATAAAGCATAAGTTAGAAAAAATGTTCCATTTTATGCTTCCTAAAATATTCTTAAATCTTATTGATCTAACAAAATAGTACAGAAAGAATATATTCCATTTGAAACAGTAACTTACTAAAGTAGCTCTTCCCATTATTTTTTCTTCTATTTCAAAGTAAACATCCAATTTTCTGCTCTAAAAGAAATACTTAAAATGAATTAACTCAGTAAAATAAATTTTAAATTTCTTAGAATAATAAAATATATGAAGTTAAATACCTTTATGTGGTCTAATATTGCAGTAGCAACACTCATATGCATATCTATTAACCTCTTTTTTTCTAAAAGCTCAGGCAGAGAACTGGAAGAACATTAATTAAAAATTATAAATTTCAGCATCCTCCATTAAAGGTGTAAAAAAGTTAGACAAAATTACATTAAAAACAAATTTTAATAAAAAGTAATACAGTAGAATTCTAAAAACTCGGCACTCGGAAACCTGGCAATCTACATAACTTGGCCGCACCATTGCAGGTCAAAAGCAGCAAAATGCTAAATGGAAAACAACAGAGCATTGTGCATTTCTTTTAAAAAAAAGTAGCTAGTTTTTGCACAGTTGGCCACTTAATTTTCATCTCATTGACAGCTTTATGCCTTCATAAAGTATTTTTCTAAGGTGTGCCTATCAGGTAAATTACTGTATACAATGTATTCATTAATTTTCAATTTGATGTAGAAAATACTACATGCCTTCATAAAGTATGTACTTTTCCTTTGTTTAAGGGTATTTGGGCAGTTCATTTTCTGTTTAATTCTCAAGCAAATAACACATGAAACTGCAGTATACAATATTTTCTGTGGAAACAGTTTATTCTTTTTTAATCTTATTCTCTGTAACCAAGCAGTTTCACAAATTCAACCACTCTTCGGTCTATATTAGGACAAATTTTGGGGAATCTACCGTACCAGCAAAACTTAATTAAAAAAATAAATTGAAATATCTTAAAATATTTCCATACATTTCAATTTGATCTGAAAATTTGCCCCAAAAAATTTATAAAATGTAACGAGAGTAATTTTAATCAAAATTTTCAGTTTTACTACACATATTTCATAATATAACATAATTTTTTGAGTGAAAAATATTAAAACATCCATTTATTGTGATTTAATACAGCCATATTTACAACATCTAATTATTTACATTTAGGAAAGAGAAATTGTATAAAATTTCCCTCACAATAGATATTAATTAATATGTAAAAATTATGTCACAAAGTATGTGAAATTAACACAATGTTCAAATTATTATAATCTTAATTGATAAAACTTTCATACAAAAATTAAATTGTTTTTAAAAAATCTCGTATAAATTATTCTTGATTCTTTTTGGGTTAAATCAATCCTATCTAAATTTAAAGATCCATATGAAATTAAATATTTAAAAACAATGAAATGTTTAAAATATTATTGCCTAATAAAGTTTAACCTTTTGTATACCTTGAAACAAGAGAAAGAATCAATTATTTCAATGTTTAACCTAATATGTCTTTCTTAAATAATGAATTGATTCTAAAAAGCATGTTAAGAGAATTATTACACATCAGATGACTTTTTTAATATTTTAATACATAAAAGATTTTACTTTATTTACATGTTCTATATTTCACTAAGCACTCTCGAAAGAATTAAATCAAAACTCAGCAATAAAAGTAAGTAATGACTATTCCAAAATTATTTTCTATTAACAGAGCTATTTGTTAATAAATGTTAAAAATCATCAAATGCTACTACTGACTTTTCATAAAAGTGTAATGTATAATTAGCATTCAACAATTTTCATTATGAAATTGTACAGTTTAAGAAATTTATATTTAAGTAGTTACAAAGAAAAAGAATGTAAAATACCTGACTGCAGATGTTAACTTAGCAGTATTATCAGACATGCTTCCTATCACTTCATCAGCACCACTACTGACATCAAGACCCTTGAATCAAGATAAAATCATCATTTAATTTCTTAAATCAATTTATTTATCTTTAATGTAATAAATATAACTTAATTTTTTAAAACTTCAGTATGTAGAAGGAATACAAAACTCTTAGCACATACATAATTAGTTAAACCACATTTATATAGTTGATTAAACATAAATTTAATATTAGAATTCAACATCTAAGAGATATGCATTCTTAAACTACTTCATTATGTTCTCATATTTTTCAGCCTCGAGTTACATGAAAAAAAATATTTAATTTTACAAAGCAAGTTTAGATGAATTTGAAGGGTGCATAATTAGAAAGCCTTCAATTATTATAATCACGCAATAAAAAACTTTATAATATGTAATTTTCTTCTTTTTCAAAAGCACAACAGCCTCTTATCCCCTTACAACAGGTCTCAACTGCTTTAACCACATGCTAATTCCAGCATCCTCCATTAGTAACGACTCAACTCTTAATTTGTAATTTGCAAAGTATTTAAGTCTTTCTCAATGCCACCCAACCATTTAGTTGATGTGATCTTCCTTTAGCTCGGGTTCCCTCAGATTTTTAAAATGTCAAGATCATAATGGGGTTATCTTCTGAGCTTCTCTAATTATGGACAAGCCATCTTAATCTATTACTATTGATTACTAGTGTTATTTATGATAGCTAATAAAGCCTGTACAGTTCAAAGTTGCATGTGGTTCTCCACCATCCTCCTTCCAGCACTGGGACAAAGATAGCTCTGAAGATTTTCTCTCAAACATGTCAAATGAGTATGTTATATTTTTATTTAAGGTACGTATTTCACTTGCATAAAGCAACACACATAATTTTAGTGTTCTGTAGGTTTTTAATTCAGTTTTGTAGCTGATTAAATTATATCTTAATTGTTTTCTCAGCCTGTAAAAGCATTTATCAGCCATTTTGATTCTGTTAACAACTTCTGCTCTTAGTTTATTTTTATCATGAATTATTTTGCAAAGGTTTTTATATTCATCAACTTTTTTGAAGGTATAGCTATTAATAGTCAAAAGATTAGATAATTTGTAATGGAGGATGAGATTTCCATAAATTTAATTTTGTTCTCATTGATATCGAGGTCCTTATTTGTGGCAGAAGATTCAAGAGCTGAAAATTCCTCTTTGACTGCATTTTTTGACCTTCCAGTAAGATCTATATCATCTGCATAAGCCAATAATTGCAGTGACCTATTCTACAAGGTGCCTCTTTGGTTTCTGTCTCTAATCTGCTGTATCTAATGCACTTTTCCAACACTATATTGAATAGCAGCAGGCTAGCCAGGGATCTTCTTTTTTGATGTAGGCATCTTTCAATATATATATATATATAATTTTACCACCACAAAGCAATATATTTTTTAGAAGATTCCAACTAAATAAATTTGAACTTTTCAAACAATGTGAATATTTATGTATATACTAAAAACATTAAAATTAATTACAATATGTGTGAAAAAAATGGTGTGAAAAATTATTAGGGAAACTATGTAAACATACCATTGCAGTTTTTAATCTCTTGACTTCTTCCTCTGATGAACGATAAGCATCTAATTCCTCTTGAACTGCTTCAGCAACAATAGGAAATGGACTAAAATAACAAAGTTTTACAAACATATAAGAATTACCCCCAAAGTAAAAAACATACACATTGATCTTTTTTTATCGTTATTTAAAATCCATAATGTTAAAAATATTAGAATATATATTTAGAAAATTATTTGATTAAAAATTAAAATTCTACACAGCTTTGAATCTGATTTGACAGTGTATAGTCATATTTTTTCATTATTTTTATTAATATCTGCACATGTTATTGGAGACAGACCACATGATTTTGAACCTCAGTTAAAGAACAAGGATGACATGTAAACTGGCACTCCAATCAACAAACTCACACACCATACCAACATAAGAACTTTGAACTACACAATAGGTCTTCAGAGGCACCAGAACTCAAACTTGCTATTCAACAACACCAAACACAAATTTGCAAATGAATACAAATCCTTTATTTCATGGTAAAAATACATCTTAAATAATTTCAAAATATCAAAAACAACTGCCTGTTTAACAATTTCTTATTTCAAATGGATATCTCAATATGATTTGAATAAAAACACAATGCCTCTGTGAGTCTAATAATACTTAATTTAATTGGTTTGAGTATTACATTTCCATTTCATTTAGGAAAACATCATTAAATAATGATAAACAAAAAATTAAAATTTTCAAATTTAGAATCCTTAAATTTGACACTTACTTTCCTTTGTATTGCATCCAGAACTTATCACTTGGGCTCAAATCATATGTTTTTATACGTTTACGTGGTTTAGCTCCTAAATGTCCAGTTTTTTCATTTACCTCATCCATGGAAACACGATTTAGTTGAAGATCCTGAATGAAGAAAACACTCTTTAAATCACAAAACAAATGAAGGTCTAAAAAACAATCCATATAATATACCAGTGATACTCAAGATTTAACTATAACTCTTGATTCTAAATTAACCATTATTCTCACTTAACAAAAGTAGAAAAATTACCTAATCATTACATACACAAATAAAAAATATATATTTTACATATACACACATAAAAAATATTTTACATTATGTAAAAAAGGATTAGGAGAATGCAATATATAACTTGAAAATACTCTGGAATATAGCAAAATATATAATATTATAGATCATTCTGATTTTTAATTGTTTTAAATACATAAAAGTGTTTTATTTTCCCACTTACATAATAATAAAATTTACACATTATTGATAATTCACATATATAATAATAAATTGTTAGTTTCTAGAAAAATGATAATTATATCCCCTCAAACCATTCCTTCATGATAAATTAAATTTTTCCCAAGTTGTTCTTAAGTTAAAGAAAATATAATATTATTGGTATTAATCACATTATTTTAATATTTGATAATTTGATTTTAATGTTTTAATACTATACAACTACTCAATTTTTGCTTTATTTCAATAAACAACCTTATTTTGATAAAATAGAAGATCTTTATTTGAATAAGTCTTCAAATATCTTAAAAGAAAATAACCTAGTTTAAAAGTTTTCAATACCTTATATATGTCATATAAAATAATAAATTTGTAATCTTATTTTCAAATACATAAGAAAAAAATACAACATTTAAAACTGAATTCATACTTGCATTTTTAATAAATAACAATTTTAAAAAAAATATTTTTTCCTACATATGACAGTGATACATTCAGATAATTTTTTTTAATGTGTTTTCGGTTACCATAAAATATCCTTTCATACCAAAACATCATGAGCAAGAGCTTGGTAAGTCCAAGTATGATGCAATGGAGTTGCCATGTCTTGGTTTCTATCTAATATGACTAATAAAGGCCTCTGGAATCTAAAAGAATATAATATATAAATTAGAATGTGTTTTTTATTTAATATCTTTAATAGAAAAAGATGGATCTTACTCACGAAAAAGAACTTGGTATTCCATCAGGAGCAAATAAACTGTTTCTGGTATCTCTTAGATTTTCACGGATTTTTTTATCCAGTTTCTAAAATAATCAAATAAAAATAACTGTTATGATTTATTATTGAAGTCACAATTTAAAGCAACACACAGGCTATTGGCAACAGACAATATAATTTTCAGTAAAATCCTAGCATGACCCCCACTGGTGCTTTTTGGCGGCAAATTTTTTTCCGCCAAATCGAGAAACACAAGTTTTTCAAAATGGCATCAAAAACGAAAAACTCTTGGAAAACCGTATGTGACGGGTGGGGGTGGGGGTACGAAAAGCTTAAAAATCGTGAACGTCCTGAATGGTGCCAGGGACGTCTGAAAACCGTTGGTAGTAAATGTTTTACATTAAAAAAAAGGACAAAATGTGCTTTTTGCAAAGATAAAATACATGAAAGTAATCATTTTAAAAAGATAAAATTGGAAAGATGCATGAAATTTATCATTTAAAGGTAAATTTGAAGAAATACATGAAATTAATCATTTTAAAAAGATAAAATCGGAGAAACCAATGAAATGCATTTTAAAAAAGCACTAAAGCCCGTGCGTTGTACATGATTTACATTTTAAAAAAAGGACGAAATGAGCGTTCGCAAAGATTAAATCGAAGAAATACATGAAATTAACTTAAAAAAATTTTAAAAGGCACTTACCTTACTCTTACGGGTCATACATACTTTACGACAAAACATATACCAGTCCACAACGGTATTCTTATTGACTTTGACTATTCTTGTCATTCACAATGAACACATTCATGCTCTTGCCGAACCAATATCTGGTCAGACGCAAGATAATATACCAAGCTTGCTTTCGCTAAACCAGATGCCCTTTTTTACACTTCGAACGACGTCCTAAGTCCTTTCGACTGGCTGGCTGGCTTCATAGCCGTCAACCGTTCCCTTTTGCTCTTGCAAACTCGTATCCTTTCTGCACTTAGGACATTCATACAGTGAAGCAATTAAATAAGCTTTCACACACCATTCTAACGTATCTTTCTTCCCCTTTTGCCCAGAAGCTCAAAGAAATTTTTAGCCTCACTTTCCAGAAAAATTTCCTTTCACAAGTCATCCTTAACAAAACCGGTGCGACAGCAAACCTTCTCAAGCAAAGTCAGGGGTCAAAAAGAAAGAATTTTTCTTCTAAAAAGGCGATTTCTGTTTCACCCTTTTTAGGGTTGCCATTTTTTTGGGTGTTTGAAAATCCCATTTTTTGAAATGAAATGGTAGGGTTGACATATTGTAACCTTTATCGCCAAAATTTTGGTGCACCAAAAAAATTTGGCGACAGAAGTGGGTTCTCCTACGATTCAACCTAATTTTCAACTATGGTCAAATAATGATGACAACACCGGAACTGACAACCCACTCTTCAAACTTCCACACCATGCCAACATGAAGAGTTTGACAGTTAACACTTTTAAGATGCATCAGCTCTGCTTTTCAACGAGTCTGTTGTGGCACTTGGACTGAAACCCATGGTTTGTCAATGCGGCCATGAGTTCAAGATCATTACCACTCAAACTACTACTAAGGGGACATGGTACGATTTAGGTAAAATTTTTTAATTTAAGAATTTTCAAATTTCTTTTGGTTGTCTCCTATCTGTGTGTACTATGTAAAACAGATTTTGTGCTCAAAATTCCATAAAAAGCTGCCATTTAATTTTTTTAAGGAAAAAACTTAAAATTTCTGAAGTGATTTTAAAATGCTACTCCTCCTACAAAACTTTGCGTACATGGATGAAATTTGATTTACAAGTATGCCAAACTATGCACAACAAAAGTTGGCATGGGTTTTGCGATATCATGCTTGGTACTTGTACACTATTACTTTTTATGAATGCTTATTAAAAATTCCTTAAGAAATTTATAAATTCTGATTCAAAAATGCATACCAACTTTTGTTACATGTACCATTAGCAATACGTTAAAAAAATTTCAAAGCATTAGGCACAATAGAAAAAAGCCTTAGCATTTTAAAGAAAGACAAAGTAGTTATTTTATCTTTCTGGGATAAGTTTAAAGTTTCGATTTGCCATAATGATAGGAATAAAAACGAACGTAAAAGCTATCATAATTCTGCATTTTTTAAGCTTACAGCTTTCAAATTTTGTGAGGTTGTAGGAAAATATACAAAGAATAAAAATTTGGGCTAAAAAAATTAGATTTGATTTTTTGACAGATTTTTGTCAATTGAATCATACTGTGTCCCCTTAATTATTGTGAAAAAGAATATAATAAAAAGTTTTACATTAAACTTTAGTTAAACTATATTATACACAAATGTCTTTTCATGCAAATATGATTTATTTAAAAGAAAAAAAAAGAGCAATTCTTAATTTCAAATGATATTTGTTATCATACCTCAGAAACCATTTCTGCTGCATTGCCTCTAGGACAACGAATAATAGGTACAACACCTAAATAAGATAATTTTCAAAATTAGATATATATTCAGAAAGACTGATAAAAAAAATACACATGCTATAGTATATAACACAAAAAGATAAAATTTCAATGATTTTTAGTTCCATGTATTTTAAACTGACCATTCTATTAGAAACTACATCATATACAAATATAGATTCTTTTATGTAAGATATTATTAATGATCAATATGAAACTAGCAAAATAGAATCTAAGAAATTACATGTAAAAGTAAAATTTAAGTTTTGAAAATGGAGAAACCATTTAACATTTGGAAACAGGTATAATATTTGAAAGAATAAATTTAATGAACTTACCTAGAGTAACGAATACTGAAAATAAACTATCTACAATGTTATCAATAAGGATTTCCATTTCTGTATCTTTCATATCTCCTCTGTTTATGGCTAAGAAAATGAAAATTATGAAAGTTAACAAAAATGTTTAAATAATTTAAAAAAAGATTCAACTAAAATACGATTATTTTTCTTTATTACAGATATGGGTATGAATAATAGCTTGTAATAGTGTTAGGTATATAATACAATATATATATCATATCAATTACATGTAACAAAAAATTGTAGAAAACTTCATTAGTTGTACTTTTTTTACAGAAACATTATAAATCAACATTTGTATAATATGCACTATGTGCAAATATTCTTATCAAAAGAAATTATATATAATATATATAGTATAAATATAACAAACTTATTACCATAATAATTTAAAGAGCTTCGATCTTGATGTTTCAAAATGAACATATCATTTTCAAGAGTAATGAAATTTAAATATTGGTCAAAAACCTGTAAATAATGCAAAATATGTAAGCACAACATAATATTTTATTTAAAAAACTACACTTTAAAACCCACAACAAACTGTTAATAAACATAAAACAAACCGAATTTATTGATGACACACATCCAGCTAGTATAGCAGCACTGGCTAAATCTTCAAGCCTCTGACGTGAAATAGGAGAGATGAAATTCAAATAAAAACTGTCATAAAGTTGATTTCTAAAATCCTATAGGGAAAAAAATAAGTATTCTGAATTTAATTTACACACAGTGCACAAGTTAATCAAAATACTGAAATGGTATACATCAATGATTTCTGAATTTCCTTACCAGTCAATACAATCCAAAATGATGTGCAACCTTGCCCTACAATCACATTTTGAATGTGTTACTTTGTGCTAAGAGATTTGAATGTGAAGCGGCTGGGTTCATGAATTAATATTGCCATAACTGCCAATGTGGCATTTTAACACCAATTGCTTCATTAAAAACACTATACTTGAGAACAAAACTTGACAACTGCCTTACAAAATAAACATTTATGTAAAATACATCTACTTTCACAAACATTAAAAAGTTAAATTTTTTTTTGTTAATTTCAAAAATAAATGCAACATGTAAAATATAAAAATATTATGTAATAAAAACTTAGAAATGACCAAAAGTCATTCTTAAGAAAAATGAAACATTTTTCTTGATTAATAAATGCTAGCTAAATTTACCAAATTGAAAAAAGTTCGACATACTTTTCAATGGCCTGGATATTAGTACCTGAGTGAACTAATGTAACAATGTAAACTTAAAACATATTTTACATCCATTTGCTCTTTTTCAAAATCAGATAATTATCTAATACTCCAGGGAAAGGGGAAGCAATGCTACATTTCTCCTACTCTTTTTTTCTCATGAGACACCAAACTCCAGTCCTATTACAATTTGCTAAGAGCAAAATAGGTCATTTGGAATAAAAAAAAAAGACTAATGAAATAGCTGAGTGTGGAGTATATAAATTAATGTATACTGAAATACATGAGATATTCATTAGTGGGGTGGCTGGCTATTGTATATATACATGTAAATAAAATGAAAGTACACCAATAATGCTAAGTCCCCTTGAGATAAAATAGATAACTAGAAACTACCGTATTTTCTGATTTTGCAAGATTTTTATTTTATTCCTAGTTGAAAAAAATCAATTTTTATGATATGCATTTTTTTTTAAACTTCCATATTCTGTTCTTTTTTAGACTCAAGATGATTTTGATTGATCTCATTAAAAAATACATATGAGAAATTTTTAAAAATTGAATGCTTCAAAGAAAAGTTCCACAATATTCCTAAAATTTTTTTTAAATGAAGGATAGCGGGGAAAAAATAATTCTATGCTTATCCAACAATACATACACATATACATAAAAATGAGAAGTGGTCACCTGAGCAATTCTAGTGATGTTTTCTTCATTTGGCATTACAAAATATACAACAGGCACATCAGGTATGGTCTCTCTGTCAGAATGCAGAAGTCTAAAATAGAAATAAAAGCAAAAAATTCAGAGTATCTTAAAAATGCTTAAAGTAATATTTGATAAGCAAGGATAAAACCCGAATATATAAAAGTACCAGTTCTTTATTATTATTATTCAAATAGCCAATAAGTATTTGTGGATTACCTTAGATCACATACTTCCTAGTGATTTTTTTTCTTTTGAAGAGTCATCATTTCTATAAACATTTGCATCTATTTTCCATACATTTTTTTGTAGCAGAATGTGAAATAAACACATAAAATATTTATTTTGTATTTATACATACCAAAATCTAAATAACTCACTTTTTCAAAAACTGATATTCAGAAATTTTTACATTTTTGCTACATCTAAAGTGGTTTTAAAAAGTAAAAGCAAGGAATTAACATAGAGAATAAACCCAAATGGTATCACGAATATAAAGGGTCATGGGTAGCCTAGTGGTTAGAGCATCGGACTCCCCAGACCAGAGGATCTCGGTTCGATGCCCTATGTCACCAAATACACAGAGTACATGTTTGTTAAATCAGTAAATCCGAAAGTCTTGTGGGTGGTCGCAGCAGAAAGCACGGGTACAGGAGGCTGGAGAATATTTCCCTCCCCTCCAGTTCCATGCCTAAATTGAGGAGGTGAAGATAGGTAGCGTTGCCATCTATCATGTAGAAATCCAACCTGTCTCAGGTTCTGGCAACTTTTATTCCTTCCCTTTGGGAAGGACATGACAACAACAACATTATGAATAAAAAGGTTCTATTTGGTTTTAAGGTTTTCTATATCTCTTTGGATATAAAGAAAATGACCAGAAAATTTTGAAAAATGCATTTTTGTCAAAAAATAGTTTTTCAAAGAAAAAAATCACAAATTAATTAACTTACAGATGAAGAGTTACACCTAGGTCCCGAAGATCTTTCACAGATAGTAAAGGAGAAATGATATCCTGACCATATCGATCATAGACCAATACCTACAGTAAAAAAAAAAAAAAAATCAAGACCAATTTCATATAAAAAAATCTTAATTACTTCAAAAAAAATTTTTTTAAAACATTGTTTTTAAGAAGCATATTAAAAACAGATAACTCCTTAGGAAATATCCATATATTTTAATAATATACATATATAATGTATCAAAGATATAGTATTCATTTTGTGAATTATAGTTGTGGCAATTACCAATGAGAATATTGATCATATCTTTTATTTTAACATCAGATGAGAAAATTGTACATCTTCAATGCTCAAATGTCCAAGAACAGGAGAAGGAATTATTCCTTTTCTACATTTAAATATGCAAGCAAAAACATAAGAAAACATAATATAAAAAATATACTCATGTGTTCAAGTGAAGGGAAACATTAGTTATTTTAGAAATTACATCAGTGTTTTAGGGAACGTTTCACCCACTTAGTAAGGCACATGTAAGGTATTACAATATTCTTTTACTTGGAATTGCCAATGAATCTATCCAAAATTCAAGGTTTAATCCTTTTAATGAGACATCACTAATAAATCTGTCAAGATATATGTTTCAATCTTTAAACAAAATGAGGCATGTTTCAAAATAGGATATTCAGAATTATGATTTAGGTATTACAAATAAGATTCTGATTTTGAGTAATTATTAATTTAAGTAATTTTATATATATATATATTAAATACTCTTAACATATTCAAACATTTCTTATGATTTAAATATATTTCAAACATAAAAATAGATAAATATATAAGATATTTATCATTTTAAAAAGTATTCCCCCAAAATTTTTAAATCCCAATATCTCATTAAAGAGAACATCATATCTTTTAGTTTTTAAAAATACTAATGATTTAACCACTTAAGAGTTCATAACACACAAGGAGTATTTATGTATTTTATTAATTCTTCATACCCTTGGCTTTAGCACTTCACAACACTTTAGAGTAAAGCCATGAAAATGGTCCAACAAAGAATAAATATGCCATATTCACATATTTTAAATACTACTAAAATAAAATGCCTTAAATTTCATCATCGTTTCCCAAACATAATGCTTTTCCTTCATCTAAAATGCAATTTTTTTTCATGTTATGAAGATTTGTTTCCTTTGATAAATTAATCTGATCAGGACTATGCTGTGTATACCAACTTGATAAGAAAGAAAATGTAGCATTTTCCTAAAAAAAATAAAGCATTTTGAGCAATAATAAAGAATTTATGTTATTTGAAATATTTAATCCTCTGTGAAAAAAAAATCATGGAAATGTATTAAAAAGTATAAGTTTTTAAGATGATCAGAGCGAGTGAGTTTTTTAAAGTCCTACTCAAAAGACAACACAAGGGCTATTAAAGACAAAGTCCATAATTTTGAACCACTCTCAAGAGTTAAGATGATCGAGAAATGGTTTGAAAATACCCATATCTGCAAAACAACAGTTGCTCTCTTTATTTATCATTGACCACAGTAATGCAAGCAAGTCAAATTCTCTGAAGAATTGACATTACTATCCATTTCGAATGACAAATGATGTTAAGAGCTACACAAACATTCCCAGTAACCAGACATAGTGAAATTATTACATATGTGCAGATAAACTAAAACATAATATATTTAGAATTGTTGGTAAAATTTTAGACTAATGTTTTAAAGAAATTATTCAGTGTACAGTAGCAATCTTCAACTTTAAAAACAAGAAAAATCTAAGAAATCAGATAAATAGATGATTGCACAATTATTGCTACTTGCATAGTATTACAACAATTGCCAACATTTAAGATAACTCGCCAAGTTGGCAAGTTAGGTCATTGTTTGGCATAACTAAACTACACTGACAAGACATCACGCAAATTCAAAATAAAAATATAAGATTTCAAATTACTTCTACTTTTTAATTCTCACAAGACATTGTGGTGAAAGAAGCATATTTCTCATTCTCATTTATTTTGTGGTTTTCATAACACACTTAGTGTGTTTACATCTTGTGAACTGACTGCCAGGGCAGACTCTCAAAACCATTCTAAGGGATTGTCATATTCAATTCAGGACCCATGGTCGGGTTTACCACAGAGTATCCCCCCAGTGACTGAGGGTGCCAACCCAAGGGAACGACATTAGTTTAAAATTTTATAAACATTATTATATTATTTTGAGAATCTGCACTGGAAGAAATACTTTAACAATTTTGAATATGAGAAATATGAGATACATACACAAGAATAAAATATATAAATGAAATATATACAAATATAATACAAAAAAAAAATCAAACTGAAAGTTCTTCTAGAAGGAAAGGAGGAAAAAAATATTAAGTCACATAAATGGCTAGTTTTTTTTGGAAAATGTACATGTCTTCCTGATTTGTTGTAAAGATTGGTTTGTCATTAGTAGATAATTTATCATCTTTTATGCTTTTGTTCACTGTAGGTAGAGATTCACACACAGTTTCTGAGAGAAGATGTGCGGTTTTGACACGATCTAAAGAAACTGTAGTTTTTTTTACCATTAACGTCAATGGTGATTTTGTCTGTTCTGGATAGAACTTTATGTGGTCCAGTATACGGCTGACGTAAAGGGGGTTGCACACGATCGATTCTTAAAAAGATATGAGAAGATTGTAGTGAAGGATGAATGTAGTATTGATCAGTGCAGTGAGCAGATGTTGCCACAGGATTCAGTTGTTGCATTCTGTTACAAAGATTAGTGATGAAATAATTGTCACAAAAAAGAATGTTGGACACATCAATCACGTCACTAGGCAGATGTAGGTTTGTACCGTACAAAATTTCAGCACAAGAAGATTGCAGATCTTCTTTAACTGCAGTTTGTATGCCGAGAAGAATGATGGGGACTATTTCAGACAATGTATCATTTTCATGGGCTTTAATGGCCGATGGAAACGTTCCACAATTCCATTTGATTTTGGATGATATGTTGTAGTTTTGATCTTTGCAGTTCCCCGCATGCGAGTAAATTCAGCGTACATTGATGAACACATCCGGGTTCCTTGATCCGAGGTGATTACAGATGGGCAACCAAAACGAGAGATCCACGTGTTAAAAATTGCGCGGCAAATGGTTTTCGCTTGCATGTCTGGAATTGGGATTGCTTCTGGCCATCTGGAGAAGCAGTTGATTATTGTAAGTAAATAATGATGACCTTCAGATGGTGGCAAGGGACCGACAGTATCTATGTGAATGTGACTGAATCTGGCATCAGGAACAGAGAATGTTTCTAGGTGTTTTAGTGTGCCTTTGGATTTTCGATTTTTGACACAATTCACAGCACTGGACCCATTTCTTTATTTGGCATTTCATGCTGGGCCACATGTAGTGAGAGCAGATGAGTTTTGTTGAAGCTGCTATCCCAGGATGTGAAAGATTATGAAAATGATTAAATAGTGCTCTTCGAAAGGATGCAGGGATGAAAGGACGTAGAACTCCTGTTGAAATGTTGCAAAGCAAATCCCAATCTGGGGTTTGGTATGGTTTCAATTCTAATTTAAGAGATGATCCATCAGTCTGAAGAAAATTTTGAAGGTCTGGATCCTTTTTCTGTGCTAATGCAAATTCTTTAAAATTTAAAATTGGAGATTTAGTAATAGAATCAATTTTGATTCTGGAAAGACCATCAGTAACTGTGCTCTCGGAACCTTGCACATGCCGTATGTCGGTAGAATATTGGGAAATTAAATCTAATTGGCGTAATTGCCAAGGAGAACATTTATTCGGGTTTTGTTTAAAAGCATAAATTAGGGGCTTTTGGTCAGTGTATATAATGAAGTTTCTGCCTTCTAACATATGTTTGAATTGTTTTATAGCCGAATAAATTGAAAATAGTTCACTCTCATAAGTCGACCACTTTTGCTGGCTTTTGTTAAGTTTTATGGAGGAAACATTAATGCAAAGACCATATTCGTCTAATTTTGAAAATAGGTTTCTTAAATGTTGATAATGTTCCTGAGAATTTTTAGATGCAATTAAAATGTTGTCGACAAATGCATAAATACCAGGTAAGCCCCGAGTGACTTTGTCTATAAAGCGTTGAAAGGTTGCGGATGTGTTACATAATTCGAATTGCATTCGTGTACTCTCAAATAAACCAAACGAAGTGCAAATTGCTGTTTTATGAATATCATCTGGGTGAATAGGAATTTGATGATAGGCTTTTACTAGATTGATGTAACTAAAAATTTTTGAGCCATATAATTCAGCTGTAAAGTCAGCAATACAAGGAATGAGGTATTTATCTTTTAATGTTTGAGAATTTAAAGCTCTATAATTACCAACACAGGTCTCTAATCTAAAGTACCTTTCTTAGGAACCATGTGAAGTGGCGACGCGTAGTTACTTTTCGTAAATGTCCCAGATGCATCATATTTTGAAATTCTGTTTTCGCAATTTTCAAAGGATCTGGAGCCAACCTTCGGGGTTTTGCCACCACAGGAGGACCTTCTGTTATTATGTAATGAACAGTGTTATGTTTCACTGGTTGATTTGGATTAGGCAATTTTGTGATAGAGGGAAATTCTTTCAAAAGTTTATGATAAATTGTATCTGTAGAAATAGAAATTTGAACAAAATGGAGATTAGCATGCTTTAAATGGCCTACTGATCGCAATTTTATTTTTGTGTCTCTAAGGCATTTATTTGAGAGATCTGGCACTAATTCAAAATAATGGAGGAAATCTGCTCCAAGAATAGGTGAACTAACATCAGCAATCAGAAAAGTCCACATGAAATCTCTTCTTAAATTAAAATTTACAGTTAATGTTTTCTGCCCAAACACATTAATTTCGGAAGAATTCGTGGCAAAAAGGGTTTGTTGAGAAGTGTTTCTTTTTTGATAGAGATTAGCAGGGATTAAAAACACATCGGAGCCAGTGTCGACCAGAAAAGAGATATTTGTCGTCCAGTCTCGAATAAACAGGCGACGTGATTCTTTGGGCAAAGAATAAGTCGCCATTATTCTTTGCTGGCTTCATTTCCCTGCCATGTGCATGGTAGAACGCATTTTTCTGCTCTACATTTTTTTCCGAACCACCTGTGAAACCAGCAAATCGAAAAATCACGCTTATTCGAAATACTCCTTTCACGGGAATTTTTGTTCTGACGGTATGGAGAGCGACCATGAGAGATTGAAAAGCGATCGATTCTTTCATTTATTTTTCTATTTCACGAAACAGTTTTGATTCTGATGTTTACTCCTTTTTATTAGAAACAGCAAAAGTTTGAATAGAAGATGGCGAGACTTCGAGAATTCTGTCCACAATGTCAACGGCTTTGTTTAACGTGAGGTCAGAAACAGCAGCTAAAATCGTTTGAACCGAAGATGGCAAACACTGAAGAAATAACTCCATCAGTTTATCATCAACATTCAAAGATTCCGTGCGTCATTTCATGTTATGCAGCAGTTTGGAAGGAGTTTTCAAGAACCTAATTCTTTTCCTGAAAAAAGTTTCCACGCCTCCTGTTGAAACGATTCTCCTGAACGATTTATGACTTCGTTTTTTATTTGAGCATAGGGGTCTGTGGCATCTGAATGCATAAGGATATCGCAAACTAAAGACGCAGTATTGGAAGGGAAATTAGCTACAATATAATTGTACTTAATTACAAATTCAGTTATGGGTTTTGGGGTTACTAGGGCAAATTTACTTTCGCACATAATGAACCACAAGGCGGGATCGGATATATTATATAATGGTATTTGTACAGCACACTTACTTCCAACATTGTGCAAGGTTTTAGAACAAAATTACTAAATAATGAATTACATATGCATTCAATAATAAAGCACTAAAATAATCAGTAACATTATAGTTAATCGGGATAATCTATGCAATTAATTAATTTTAGCATTAAAGATAAAAAAAAATTTAATAAGATATGAAATTAAAAAGACAAATTAAATTAAAAGCACCAGAAAAATGAAACAGAGAAAAAAATCCACTTAACTGTGAAATATTTACAGCTGAAGATGCATGCCACACTCCGAATCGAAACCAGGGAAGTAGATACTCCGATCCATGAACAAAGGAATTGGGTCCTTATTTTAAATGCTCGTAATTGACATTTTCTTCATGGCCATTGATTTAGTAAAAGACTGTTCACAAGTTTAAATTTTTGCGTGAAGATACGGGGTCACCATTGTGGTGAAAGAAGCATTTCTCATTCTCATTTATTTTATTGTGGTTCTCCTCACACACCGTCTTAGTGTGTTTACGTCTTGTGAACTGACTGCTAGGGCAGACTCTCAAAACTATTCTAAGGGGATGCCATATTCAATTCGGGACCCATGGTCGGGTATACCACAACATATTACATTCCATTTAACAATATAATGTAATTACCTCTATTGATAGAATATTGTTTTATATTAGTTTATAGAAACTACTCAATTTGTAATTAAATTTGTTACACATAAAATTATAAAATACTATGTTAACATATAAAATTACATGGACAGATGTATTATGCCAACATCCATTTTTTTCTAATCAAAAGTGGCTGTCAAATACCTTAAGATGCAGCCTAAATTGGAAAATTCTTTCCATTCTTGACATTAATAATGATAACAGCATTTGACAAGATCTTCTGAATAAGGAAATCGGTCAGTGGTATAATATGTTGGTACCTTAAATTTATAGATGAAAGTATTCAATATAAACTTTAATTCTTACATATTATCGCAACAAACGCCGAAGCTCAAGATAACTCGTTAAGTTGGCAACCCCAATTTTGCATGTATCGTAAGCGCTGAATTGGCAATCGTGTTTCAATGCATATAATTTTGCCAATAAGTTGTGATAATACATAAGTACCACATATTTTAGTTTTTCTATATTTCTATGATAAAAATTTAAATATTCCAGTTCCTAAAATTAACTTATTGTCAAACAAATCTGATTGAAAATTATATTATACAAATAAAGATCAAAATCAATGTCAGACTTAGTGGGTAAAATCCTAGGAGGACCCACTGCTGTTTTTGGCGCCAAAAATTTTTCGCCAAAAGCGCCAAATTGAAGGTTTTCAAAAGGCGTCAATGACGAAAAACTCTTGGGAAGCGCATGCGTCAGCGGAGGGGGATGAAATGGGCGTTTCGCAAAGATGAAATCGAATAAATACATTAAATTAATCATTATATGAAGAAAAAAAAAAACGGAGAAAGCAATGAAATTCATTTTAAAAAGTATTCTAAAACCAGTGTGTACAACATGATTTACATTTTTAAAAAGGACGAAAGGGGCGTTTCGCAAAGATAAAATCGAAGAAATACATGAAATCAATTTTAAAAAATGTTAAAAAGCACTTACCTTACGCTTGCATTTCGTCATGATCTGTTGGTGGATACACCCTTGCGATGGATTCAAGGAATTTATGAAAATTCTCATTCACCAACTTGTGATCGTAAGATCGACGCCACATGTCTTATTAACTTTGTCATATTCTTATTAACTTTCAAGTCATTCATCACGAACTCATTCATGCTCTTGCCAAACCAATATCTCGTCAAACGCAAGATAATAGTTATAGCAAGTTTGCTTTCGCTAAACCAAGTGCCCTTTCTCACACTCCGAACGACGTCGTGGCGATTATCTTTCGACTGGTTGCGGCAACGCCATTCGTAGCCGTCAACCGTTCCTTTAGCTTTTGCAAACGCATATTTTTTTACACCTCGAACATTCATAACGAGAAGCAATTAAAATTAGCTTTCATACACCATTCTAACGTCTCTTTCTTCCCCTTTGTGCCCAGGAGCACAAAGAAACCTGTCGTAGCCTCACTTTAAAGTAATTTCCTTTCACACGCCATTCTTAACAACCTCCAGCGAAGTCAAATGTCAAAATGACGTTTTTCGGAAAAGGCGAAAAATGTTGCACTTTTTTAGGGTTGCCATTTTTTCGGTGATTTGAAAATCCAAATTTTTTGATGAAATGGAAAGGTTACCATATTGTAACCTTTATCGCTCAAAATTTGGCGACCAAAAGTGGGTCCTCCTAGGATTCAACCACAAAATTGATGCTACATGAATCATATCTTGATATCAAAACAAAGATTCTGATGTATTTTAAACGGAAAAAATACCAATCAGTCAAATTTCGGTAGAAATGGCATGATTCACATGGGCCAATTTGGCTGTGGTGTCGCTAATATGTAAATAATTAAATATTTTAACAAACAGTATAAGAAGAAAATATCTTTACAATATGCCATAACATCTCATATAAATTTTCAATAATTCAAATCTTTGATATATATAGCATGTACAAAAATAAAGAAATCTAAGTAATTGTTGATATGTATTATACTGTTGCCAAATGCCACGCTATGCAGCCAATAATGGAAACTGTTTATGTGTATGTTTGAACACAAAAATATTAAAGATGACAGCATTTGGCAAAACTGATTGTCGGTATAATAGGACAAGTACCCATTTATTTTATAAGAACTAAATAATAATAAAAAAAATAGAGAAAAAAAATGTTCATAAAGAAACACGACTTTGAACCAAATAAAAATCTCCATTTTTAAGCAGTATAATACATGAAAGAAAAATTTCATTAATCCATACTGCATATTCTATCAACTTTTATTAATGTGACTTAATATCTTATATGTGAGTTTGGAATTCAAACCACAATACCAAAAAGTAAGTAAGTAATTAATTGTATAAAATAAGTTTTCAAGTTTCAAGTAAACAAAAGTTCAATCATTTATTTTAAGGAATTGTTACTTGAACTTCAAAAAGGAATTATTGAAACATTACCTTCCAAACTGGTTCTGCTACAGAAGCTTTAGACACATTCACGTTGAAATTTAGCATACGCTTCAAGGCATCTGAAAATTTCACACATTAGTAATGAAATGCAAATAAATTGCTAAGTCATATGATGTACAACTCTCACACATAACGGTACTTTTCATACTAAATATTTGAACTTTTGATTTATCAAAATCACACTTAGAATGCTAACAGTGAAATTTAATAAATATATCATCAAACGAAAAAATAAATATCTTTCAATTGAATGGTGTTTAATTTCAGAAAATAAAGAGAATCTTTAAAACAAAAAAACGTAAATTAATTTAAAAATTATTTCCAAACATTAACATACTTATCTGCTTTTCTCGCATTACAGAACCCATGTTGCTGAGAATTATAGCAAATTGTTCAATTTATAAACTTTTGTTATTAAATAACCATGCTACGATTATTATGTTTTAATTCTCATATTTACATTAACGTGTCAATACGGCAAAACAACATAAGCAAGAGGAAGAAAAAAAAAATTAATTCATAGTTATTGCCATACCTAAATATTGAACTTGTGTTAATAGACAAGATATTTTCCAAGACCGTAAAATTTTCTTTATCCTAAATTCTTCACCGTAAAAATTTACGTTTTATAGTTAAAATATTGCTCAAATATAAATAAAGGAATTTTCACTGTTTTTAGGAATTCGTATTGCAGGTTTTTTTACTACTGCTTCCTCACTATAACTTCCACTTTTCCATAATTAATTTAGCCTGTTTCTGCCTGGTTGTTTTGTTTTACTGTTTGTATAGTTCTTGATCGTGCTCTAGAAAAATTGATTTTTTTTTATGAGTGCTGATGACAATCTGATGTTTTCAAATGTGTACATTAATTTGCTTCGGATGACGATTGCTTAAGAATTCCTTTTTCAAGAATTTAATGCATACCATAAGTGACAGGTAACGCATTGCTTATTTTTATGATAATTACGCGCTTCTTGTATATGTGTGGACACGTTTTTAAATTTCAGAAAATTTGAGGTTATTTTATAGAAAAAGTTTTTTAATATAAAAATGCGATTGTTTCTAACAATCTAAAATGTTTCAACAACCCAATTACGATTAAATCTTTTTTGCGGACGTTTTTTTTTATGTTGAAGATTGAAGTAGATAAATTTAAGTTATAATAATAATGTGGAAATTTTATTTTAATTAACTTTGCTTTGATATTTTCATCAACACTTTTTAACTCTTTTAATTACTCATATTTAACCTATCTTAATACATAAACATATTGTTTATCGTTTTACATTAAATTGGCATATAAAATGCCGTGAATCGCTTATGCTATTACTTATGCTTATCACTTTATATAACATTCATAATTTCTTCAAAAATTAATAGTTATTGTATTATATATATACTCAAATTAGCACCCTCAAATTTCTTCGGAAAATATATGAACTGGTAATTTCTATTCTATACTTGAAACATGGATGAGTCATTAATTTTCAATCTGAAAATGTTTTGTAGCATTCATGTGTGTAAAAAGTTATAATCATGTTTATTGTTTTTATGATTTGGAAAATAAAAAAAATATATTTTTTATGTAAAATATTAAGAATATGGTAACCTTTTTGTTTTTAGAATATTAACTTATTTTCATTGATCTCTTAAATTTAAAGTATATGAATTGAAACAAAACATTTGTTTGACAAAGTGTGTATAAGTCTTCATAGGTTATTTAGATTGCAAATAATTAGTAAAATCTACTGTTTAATTCACACTTTTGGTGATGGAAAGAAAAAGAGATATCAAACTGCACTTTCTCATGTTGTTATTAGATTTAAAAAAATCCTATATAATGAAAATAAGTGTTTAATAATATTTATTCCACTCGTTAATTTTTTTTAAAAAATTTTGTTCCATCATTAGAATTTTTAGTCTTTAGAAGTAGAATCTTTTTTTGTTTAAACTTAAGAACATTGTATAGATGATAAATAGAGCTAATCTCTCTCCCAACATTAAATTACTTGAATCTTTTACCTCTTACTCATGTAAAGGCTACAATCATGATGATTCTTCTATTCAATATCATAAAACAAATTTTAATCACTTATCTTTATCTAATCTTAACTTTGATGCAATCATAAGTCTATTTATATTCTCCTAATCAAGCATGTACTTTTTTAAAAGTTGGATTCTAGGTAAATAGTTACTTTTCTAATTTCAGAAAAAAAATTTATATTACTAATTACTTCAATTCAATTATTGTACGGTTAGTGATGAGTATTATAATTGTTTTTAGTGGTAGACTATATGTTACATATAAAACTTTTTGAAAAGTATGAACTTACAGATATGTGGTTAATAATTTAATATTTCACTAGTTTTAATAACGATTATTGAAAAATTTTGATTCCAAAAAGTTTTGAAAGTATTTAAGAAGAACATGACAGATGTTAAGGATTCATAAGTAATAACATGATATTAACTCATTGGTTAAAATTGATCAAAAAATGAAGTATTCAAAGTGCTTTAAATGATTAAAATATTCTGCATGTGACTTTTTTTGTATTATTTGGGAAAAAATACAGACAAAATTCTGGATAAAGTTGATTTTTAATTATTTTACATTGTACTTAATTTATTTTAAATTATTGATAAAATCAATATCTTTAAGCTATAATTTTCAAAAATATAAATTCCTTATTATGTGATTATTTTTTACTTAAAGTATTTTTGATTATTTAATTGATGCTGCCTCTTAATTTAAATTCTGTTTAAGAAATTTTAAAAGTTAAAACCAATAATAACAATATACATTATTCAAAAATTATTGTTACATTTGTTTATTATCCTTACTGCAAAAAGAAAATTAGAAAAATTCTTTAAGTGTAAAATAATTTATTTAAAAAAAAACTAATTTTGTATTTTTATGTAAGGAATATAAATAAACTTTTACCAGACTATTTATCTTCCTTTTTATCTGTAAATATTATCAGGTATATTTCTTCACTAAAAAAATATTTTGAGATGTAGTTAAAAGCTGTAAAGGATTATTCAGAAGTTTATATATATATATATATATATATATATATATATATATATATATATATATATATAATATGGATAAAAAATTGGGGGGCTCTTAAGTCATTTTTATGAAAATTTTCTTTTCATGTGTTCTACTTTTTTTTAAACCATGCTTTTCATAGGGTTCTGCCCATAATAGTCTGTAGAGTACTGACTAAATGATGGACGCCTTTTCTGGAAGCTGGAGTGAAATACTTGAAGAAATGCTTCCTCGAAATGAGTGTGACATTTGTATACCTCCACTTGACATAGGACCTCCTCCACCTCTACCTGCAAATTTTCAGGACAAAGCCATATTATCAGGCAGCTGCAATGTCTGCAGTGTACTTTCAGAAGTGGAGATGCGTCCTATACGTAAGATTTTATATTATGTACAATACATATGTATATATTGTTTATATGTACATGTCATCTAATAATAATTATTTATTGTTCATCTATAACTGAATCTTTATTCTTTAAAAATTATTTTTTGAAAGTTGATTTAAAATCTTTTTTGTCAAACGTAAATATTTTTTCTTTTAAATATGTCATTGTTTTCAGAAGTTACAGATGCATCCTTACTACCAGTTGCTGCTACATTTGTCGTTGGAATCTTGTTTGTCTTTATAACTGTAATAGTTCTTCTCTTAAAGATCAAGAAGTATGTTTATTTACATATATTTTTTTCATTTTTTTATATGCATTTGTGTATAGATATTTGTGAAATAGAGGTTTAATTAGTTTTCATTAATTGGTGACTTGGAAAGAAAAAGAACAGAAATTTCTCTTTATATTTGGCACTTATGTATTATTCAGTAGACCAATTTTGCTACATCAAAAGTCATTGCCAATCCAAAAGATGTTACCAAATGCTGTTATTACTATTGTGTTTGAACATACACGGTGAAATGTTTTCTACATTAGGCTTCAATTTTTTTTTTTTTGACAATGTCTTTTAATTTGAAGTACATTTTGGTGTTATTTTTGTAAAATTAAAGTTCAAATAAAATAATTATTATATTTTCCTTTTTAAGAGAATTAGCAAACTGTTGTATATAGTGGATTATTTTTGTATACTTGTAATATGTTTTTTTCATTAACTACATTTTTGCACTCTTTTCAAACAGGTGTCAAGCATTTATGCCACAAGGTTAGTATAAAAAAACCCTTCTATATATAATTATAAAAGGAAATTTTATTTATATTTTTATTACATTTTTTAAACTGACAAGTTTCCTATAATCATGGAATTAAATTGTCCTTCCTTTTGATTGTAAAAATTCATTTGTGTTTGTTTTAGTCTATGTATATTTTTTTAAATGTTTGCATGTTTTTAAAGAGCATTTTTGCTTAAACTATGTTATCCTAATAGCTGTTTGCTGGATATTTCCACGAAATGTTCTTCCCCACACTGAGCTTGCTCCAAGTTCTCTACCCAGCCCCTCTCCTAGTATGGAAAAACTGAAGGATTCTGGCAAGCGTCAGTGGCACATGTCATCCCGCTCATTACAATCTGAAAACATCTATGAAGTCTGCTCACCACCATCACCAGATTCACTCTATGAAGAAGTTGGGCCAGTGCCGCAGTCACAATGCAATCCTTATGGAGTTGTTATGGTTGAGAATTCATTTAACTCCATGAATAAATCAAGACCCAGCTATGGTTCTGATATAGGGCAAGATTGCTTGACTGGATCTCGCTTTCAGTCCTCTATGATGCGCAACATCAATTTACCGAATTCCAGATTCTCCACTTTTGGGGGAAGTGCTCATGGTTTTGTTAACCCTGTAGTACAAGATGCACATACTACTAGCTCTCAAACCTTACGCTCCAGTTTTCGACCCAGAAATTCTCCTGTTACTGGATCTGGAGGCTATGTGCAAAAGAGAGAATTGCCACCAGTTCCCAATGATTACTAATTTCTCAAGAGTATTGTTTAATTAATGAATGAATAGTTAGAAATATATATATGGGCGAAAGACGAAAACCTGAAGTAGTTTATTAGTAATATCAATATAGTAAATAGTTGATGTTTTGTTCTGTTGCATCAAAGCTCAGTTTTTTATTCTCAGTTATTTTTCTCCCCCTCCCCCTTTGTATGTGATTTAATTTTACTTGACCATTTATTTCATTATATTCTTTATTTAAATCATTGATGCAAGTAGTATTTTTGCTACAATTTTCATATTTGTATTTTATATTTTTATGTACAGTTTTTTTATAATCTTATTTATATTTCCCCCTCATTTTGTATTTATTTTTTATATTTACATATGCTTTAAATGTGTTCAGTACTTACCAGTTTTAGTGGTTCTGCATGATGCTTCTAATAGCACACATAACTATTACATGTTGAATTAAATGAAGTAGTAACTTGGTAACACAAGTTATTAAATCCTGTATGTGTGCTCAAATTTCGCTATGTGAAATTTACACCTTTTCTATGCAAACTTGAAATTTTTTATGTATATGCATTTATCAATGGATAAATTATGTTTAATATCTATCTTATGCCTTAAAAGATCACAATGAACCATCAGCACATTGTAATATATTTGTACTTTATCTTTTATTGAAAAAAGGGAATAAAATTAAACAGTCAAAATAACGTAAATTATGCAAAGATTTTTAAACTATCAAAGTGCTTTAGTGCATGTTTTTCTGACATTTTTATGAGTAATTAAATTCATCTTTTTTTTTCCAAAATATTTATAATTTTCCTAAATTTTGAAATAACTAATAAAGTTAGATCCTTTGTAAGATTCTTATTTACATTCATTGATAGATTATCAATAATTTCCTGAATCACAATACAATAACATTATTTTAATGCTGATGGAGTTAATTGCTCAATGCATACAAAATTGTTTAAAAATACATTTGGTAGTATAATAAGTTCCTGAAATGTATTAAGCAAGAAATGAAATCTCAAAGCAATTCTGTAATCAAAATAAATAGTAAAAATATTTATTTGTTCTGATTGCAGTGTTATTTGAACCTTAGATGAGTGCCTTGGTGTTATAACATCAAACATATTATTTACGGTTTAATGTATTTTGCAAGGGAAAAAATGCAACGATTTTTAGAAATTACTTTTGCTGATTGCATGAGTAATTTCAATAACTTGTAAAATCTTAATTGTAGCTTTAAGAGGGAAAAAAAGTTGCAAAATGAATATACAGTGACTTCTCATTTATAGGTCTATAATTTGAATAATTTTTAGAATAAAAGTAACATTTAATAAAAATGTTGAAATACTGATAAATGTAAAATTAACTACTGAAATGTTTAACATTTTAAAAAATATATTTATTGGCTTTTATTTTATTTATCGATAATAAACACCATATATTCTTATATGTAAGTTCATTTTTATTTAAAAATAACTTCTTGCACAGATCTTCAGTTGTATACATTTACAAAGTAAATGTACACGATTTTACTTAAGGATATAGATGCATAGCCAAGTGGTCATAATTGTCAACTCATGGCTGGCATTGTTTCTGTGGAGTCATAGGTTTGTGTTCTGTTGCTACTGAAGGCCAGCCATCTAGAAAAGCTGATACAAGTCAAAACTTTTAGGGCTCAAAGACCTCATGTTGGCATGATGTAAAAGTTTGGAGAATGGTTTGTTAGCTCAGGTGTCATCATTTGACCGAGGTTGAGAATCGCAAAGTTCCCTCATGTGGCCTTAAAGTGCAAAGTTATTATAAACATTCAAGCAAGAAACTAATGTAAGAATATTTTCATGTTTTGTAAAAGCAAGTGCACAACTGATCGAATTTTAATATTTATGTGACTTATACTTGAGAAGTCTCTTGTATCTAATTTTTATATCTGGCAGCTTAAAAATATCTTTATTTTTTTATAATAATATGATGAATTTTATGTGAAAATAAAATCTCGATGTCTTTCAATAAAGTACCATATATATAATTAATATTCAGCATATATTTTGAAAAACTAATTTGGTTTTTAATAAAATGATGTTAAAAATGCTGATAAAATATATTGTTATTTGTTAAATATTTTTTTATGTTCACAAGTTGCTCAAACTGTATTGTTTCTTGAGCCTTATTAACTATGCAATTTATAAGATACAGTACTAATTTTTTAAAAATGTATAGTATTTATAGTGAAAAATGTGCAGTAAAGAACATTAGATCTTTGAAGATCTATTATCAGATGCAAATTTGTCTTTAATTAATACAAAATTTTGTAATTTGTGCTATTATATGTGTTAGTGAGGGGAATTATTTGCCTTTTACTCTACTGTATGTTGAAACAGCAAATATTTGTATTTTTCTGCTTGTTTTGTTCAAGGGATAAATATAAGTATTCAATTCATAATGTAGAAAAAAAAGTCCCTAATTTTTTTAATATTTTGTAAGCAAATTTTGACTGTTTCTACAAAGTGCTTTAGAGATTGCATAAATTGAATTTTACAATAGTATAGTTAAAAGTATTTAAGAGTCATGATATGAGTATTAATTCTACGGAAATATTAATTTTATGTAAAAAAAAATTATGCAATTTTTTTCAATGTTCAAGTTTACAATTTTTATATTTTAGATGAGTATAGTTCTATTTTAATATATTTATTTACTTGTAGTGGAGGATTCTTTTTCTTTGAACTGGGATTTAAAACTTTATTTAGCTGAAAAATTGTATTATGTTATTAAATGTGTTATTTGCCTTTATGTATTCGCACATTGTCTGATAGTAAATGAAAGGCAAGCACTTCTAACTTAAATCGAGTGTAGTACTTAAAATCTGGACAATGTTTTCTAGATACAAAATGTTTTTCATATTTCATTTTACTTGTCTTATTTTAAATATTTTTTGACTCTCATTTAACATGAGAAATTTTTTTTTTTTAGAACTTTTTTACTTTTATGGTTTCAACATGGATTTTACAATATAATTTACTATTTATTATTTTTTACACTATAATTTATAGTGATTAAATTTTTTATTTGTGACTTAATTGTTACCTTATTTCACATAAATTAGAATGCTTCTATGTTGATAGATAGTTTTTAATGTCTTCAATGTTAGTAGAGAATGAAAATAGTTCATTTTAAAAAAATACATGTGCTAATTTTTTTTTTCAATTCAATGCATTTACTTAATCGTGCCAAAAGAATTCACTTTTAATATTCTTTTACAATTAAGTTTCTTCTATGTTAAAGTGGTGGAAAGAATTATATTTATGGCATGAGAATGTACAGTTTCTCCTTTCAGTTCGGGTATCTAGTTAGAAATTTAATGTCTATCAGAAATGTATTATTTTACAAATTCAAAGTAATTGCTATGTAAAATAATTCATATTGACTTCAAAATTGTTTCTACAAAATATAACTAAATTCATTTTTAAAATTTGTAAAAATGTCACTAAGTTGCATTTCTTAAAATACTTTTATTATAATGTAGCCGTATGAGAATTAGAAATATTGACACAATTATGTGTGAGTTCGAATAATTTAGAAGGGATATTATATATATATATATATATATATATATATATATATATATATATATATAGATAGATAGATAGATAACTGAATTCATGTAGTCGAAATTGTATTCACACACACAAAACAAGCTTTTTTCTTTGGTAAATCTTGACAATTTTTATGAATAAAATAAAGTGTTACTGAATTTGTGAATTAATATTTTCTTAGCTTACTATTTGTATTGGTAAATCATAGAAAGGGTTGTTGTTTTATTGTCGGATTATGTATTTACATGTTTTGCTGAGATCTACTTCTCTTTAATTGTTAATTTCCGCCAAAAAAAAAAAATTTTTTTTAATTGAGAAGCTTTCAAATTCTTATAAATTAGAAAACTGTAATTAAAAAATAAAATTCATTAAAAATGTAATTAGATGCTGTTATCTCAGCTGCTGTAGGTTGTATGAAGTATATTACTAAATGTATGCTTTGATATCGGTGAAGTGTCTAGCTTAGTAGATTTAAGTAATAGTTGATGTGTAACTTGATTATATATCTGAAATAGCTTTATAGAAATTGCTTTGATGAGCTGTCTCACACTGAAATGGTTTTGAAAGAAGTGGTGAATATGATTTTTTGATTCTCAGTTTTCAATTGAAAGTAGCAATTAGATGCATTCCTGCATAATGTCATTTTTTAATACTATTGTTGAATATTCCAAGCTACATTTTATATATGTCAATATTTTATTGTATGCTAATGTGTCTATATTTTTGTGAGGATTGCATACTCTTAAAAAGATTTTATTCTGTTAATATTACTTGTTTACTATGATATTCCAAAATAACCTTTTTCTTTTTTTATATGCTTTCAAAAGGATTGCATGATTCTTGTTGTGTTGTGAATAATGTTTATTGTTTGCAATTTTGTGTGTCCTAATTACATTTTCAAGACTTATTGAAAAAATGTTTGAAGCTAAAATTTTTTTTTTTAAAAAATTTGATAAATAAAAAAGATAACTCATGTGAATGAAATTATAAGGTATTATATCTTTGAAGATTATATCTTTGAAAGTACCACAATTTTTTTAAAACTTACTTTCTAAATTTCAAAAAGATTAATTTTTTAAGTTAGAAATTTTAATGTTTCTATTGTTTTCTTAATAATTTTTTTTAAACATAGCTTTTTTATGTACAAATTGTTAAATCTTTTTCTTGTATTTTTTGTGAAAACACTGTTACATATGCATCTCAGAGTTTTATTTCTAGTTCAATTATAACAAAGTAGTTTGTAATTTAAGAACTTTCAGAGATCTCTTTTGATCAAAAATATACTTTGTTCTTTTATGTTTGTATATATTATGTATTTTTCTTAGAAATTGTTGAAGGTTTTTATTATTATTTATTCTTATATGCTGCTTCTGCACTGGAGCTAAGTGTTTTAACCTGTAGGATCTGTATAATTCCTGGTGAGATGAAGCCAAATGATCTAGTCAAATTTTTAGTGCTTGATGTCATAAAGTGTATTTGTAAACGCTTGCATGTTTAATCTCTGTCACTTTTCACTATTTGCCATGTATTTTTATGATAAATAAAATAGATAGAAATAATTAGTAGTATTCTCTTTATTTAATTTTTGTATTTATTTTTTGGGGGGCTGAGACCAGCCTAGTGGAAATTTTTAATAATCTTCCGTAATATTATATTTATGTACAAAAAAGTTTACTTTTCAAATGAAGTTTATTTTAAATTTTTGATGGATTGAAATTAAATATTTTTAATGGATATTTTAATACAAAAAAGAATTTGTCGTAACTTCTTTTCTAAGCTACTTTGATCTATTGTAACACAAATTCTTCGCTAACAAATAGAGAGCAAAGAACTATTTCAAGCCTTCTAACTTTCACATGTCATTGGGGACTTGAAATGTAACTATTGTACTGTTTTCTTCATTGATCAACACAGTGATTTTTAGTGAAATCATGAGGCTCAAATCTATATTTTAATGAATATCATTTCCACAAAACCTAAAACATTAATCGTATTGCTAGGACTCCACAAGGTATCTGAAATGTGATTTTGCTCCAGACTAACCATGTTGCCAGTAATGTGCTTATTGTAACATTGATAAAATGTATTTAATATTTAAAAAATAACTACACACACACAGGTAAACAAATACAATACAATTTAAAATTCTTGAATAAAATCTCTAAAACCCTCTTATTTTTTTATTGGAAAAGATAATTATAATCATCTCTACTTAAAACAGGTTGAAAAGATTACATGGTTTGAAATTTTTATAAAAATTATTTTTTGTCAGTTTATTGAGTGTAAAAAAAGAATATTAGTATGAAAATACTATATTCAGTTCAGTTTAAAGTGGAGAAATTGTAATTTATTGCTGAGAAATCTGTTTTTTATATTCAAAGAACTAATATCCTCTTAAATGTTTTAAGAAAAAAATTTTGAAACTCCTTTTTTTGTGTAATTTAATCAGGTTTACTATTTTTTTTCACAAAGTAAATGATAATAAAATTATTTAAACCAGAAAATCAAAAACAGTTTTAAAAATATGTGGTAGCAAATCTCTTACTTTCTTATGATTTCCCACTGAACAAATTTTACATATTCTGCAAATATTTTCAAACTTATACTTAAAAATTTGCAAACTGTTTTTTTTTTTTTTCAAGTATGAATATTTTGCTAAAACTAAGACGAAACTCTAAAATTATATTTAAAAAAAATATTTTTTGAAATAATGTTAATAAGTGTAAGATTTTAACCTAAATTGATTTCATACACATTCAATCTGTAATTTACAAGATGACTATAAGCTAAAAGTCATGCTTATAAGGAGAAAGTATTGAGAGAGAGAAGTCATATTCAATAACCGTTTCAATTTAGTTCCTGGAAAATTGTATATTAACATTTTATTTTGTTTATTAACATTTTCATACACATGGGCTATTGGCGATGTTCCTTAGAATTTTTAATTATGACCAAATGAAGAAAACGACTTCAGGGGTCAGTTTTTTTAAATATATATATATGTGTGTGATGAATCTCCAGTCCTTCAAGTGTCAGTTGGGGTAAACTTCCTACCAGGACAACTCAACCCACCTCCCGCATAAGAACTTTTGACTTCTACTTTCGCCGGACTTCTTTCTCGTCTTGTCATGGCTTGGAGTACAGACTGTTTTGCTGGACCTTGGAATAAAATATAATATGATAAACGGGGCTGTGCGTGTTGGATTTCTCCTGTCAATCTTTAAGAATTACTCCAATACATGATATATGTGTCATGATTTTTAAGACAGAATTAGATTAAAAGTTAGAAAAAGAGACGATCTTTATTCAATCATTTCTACATCTGTTCTGACACTGAGAGCAGGGAGGAAAAAAGCACGCCATGGTGGTGGTTTCAAGTGGATAACACTTGAAAAACATGTGGTAAGTATCGCGGATTTGAAGAGGGTACTTGAAAGTTAATGCTGACATATGTTGACTATTAAATCTAACGATCTGGAATTAGACATGCTTATTGGCTAGGCCGTATGTTCGGAAGAAATAAATGGGTGATTAGTTTGATACTTGAAGATGTGAACTGAGAAAGATGAATCAAGTGCTAGATAGGGAATTTAATTTTTAATCTAATTTTTAATTATCCTTACACACACACACACACACACATATATATATATATATATATATATATATATCAGGACCCGATCCTAGCCGGTGTGCAGCGCAGGCATTACACAAGGGCGGCCGCATATAGTTCTATCAATCAAGCAAAATTTTGTACAAGTTTTCAAAATAAAGCTTATAATAATTCGAATAAATATGCTGTGAATTTTAAATAGTTATTGAAAAATCAAAATAAGTCTCGATTTCCCGATAGATAGCATAGTTTAAGAAGAAGAATAGAATGTTAGTGCACAGTGTATTTTTGATGAGTATTTCCTTATACAGGCCCTGAAAACTATACGTATAAACTAAGAAAGGTGATAGAGAACCGCCCTGTTTTTGCAGTGGAAATCGGACTAATAATATAACAGGGTCTTTATATATTTTTGTTTAATACTGAAAAGTTAGAAATTTTTTTTAACAATTTTTATGAATTTATTCGAAGAGTAAATGCAGTTATAAAGGGTGTTTTTTTGGAGGTATAGAACTTTAAATTGCAATAAAACAACAATGTATTATTCGATTGACATGAATTTTTTTTTATTCGAAAGATAATCTTGTGGCATTACATTTTAAATACGATCAAGCAAAGCGTAGATTCGTCGAATGGGCCCAAAACGAGATTGCCGTTGTTCCCGATTTTCATAAGCGAATTTTGTTTATCGATGAAGCGCACTTCTGGTTGAATGGCTACGTCAACAAAACTGCCGCATTTGGAGTGAAGCTAATCCACAAGTGTATGTCGAAACACTGACTGTTTGGTGCGCTTTATGGGCTGGTGGAATCCTTCTTCAAAAACGATGAAGGCCACAACGTTACAGTCAATGGTGATTGGTATAGAGCCATGGTTACTAACTTTTTCATACCTGAATTGAACAATCATGATATCGAGGAGCTGTGGTTCCAACAAGACAGCGCAACATGTCACACAGCTCGTGCCACAATCGATTTATTGAAAGACACGTTTGGTGACCGCCTAATTTCATGTTTTGGACCTGTGAATTGGCCTCCAAGATCTTGTGATTTAACACCGCGAGACTATTTTCTGTGGGGCTATGTAAAGTCATTGGTCTATGCAGAAAGCCACAAACGCTTGACCATTTGGAAGACAACATTCGCCGTGTTATTGCCGATAGACGGCCACAAATGTTGGAAAAAGTTATCGAAAATTGGACGTCCAGATTGGACTACATCCGAGTCAGCCGTGGCAGTCCTATGCCAGAAATCATATTTAAAATGTAATGCCACAAGATTATTTTTCGAATAAAAAAAAATCCATGTCAATCGAATAATACATCGTTGTTTTATTGCAATTTAAAGTTCTATACCTCTAAAAAAAACTCCCTTTATTAAAAGCAACATCGAAGAGCATTGTTCCGCACATGGTACAGTCAAGAGATGAATTGTGCACGCATTTCGTAGATACATACTCGTATTTTGCAGTTAAGTATAGATTAAAATATGTAATTTAAGTCTCAAAATATAATCGATAAACAAAATTCTTATAAGCTTAGTTCTAGGAAAAAATTCATAGTGGTGGAAAACTACCAGGGATAGAAACTAATCTGTAAGTGAATTAGAAAAAATAATGTAGATCAAGAAGTCAGATGTCGCTTCAAAACGCTTTCAAAATAAGCATAGAAGAGCTCTATTACAGCATAAATACCTATACTTACAAGCTTTTAAAATAACTATCATTAAAAAGTTTCATTCAGTTACCTATAACTATTACAATAGTTATGAGTTAGGTAACTAATTTACTATAAATTTTTTTAAATATCTTTCATGTACAGTGAAAATCGCCTAGCACGAAACTGATTCGGACTGAATATTTTTTCATGTTGAAAGAATTTCGTGTTATTGCCAAAAAAAAAAAAAAAACAATGTATCAACACAATATTAAGTTTATTAAAGTTTATTTTATTTAAATAGACATGCATACATGCGTATATTTAATACAAAGATTTTCTTGAAAAACAAAACATTGTTTGAGTTTTTGGAAAAATATTTCTTTTTTTTTTTTTTTTTTTGGTTTTTGCATCGTTCTCTTTAGCATCAGATTATCAATAAATCGTTCGATGTTGTCCATTTTGTTATTTATTTCATCACCGGAATGTGCATCTGCGCATACTTTTCATGACGTTCCTCATTTCGGATGTTATGGGAACAGGAGCTGCATTATTCATTTTCTTCATCGGCATCTGCATCAAAGATATTTCTTTGAACTATGAACGAGCTAAAAAATGTCTTTGTCTACCATAATTGGGCTGTACACACAATGTTACCTATTGCACACAATGAATTCTTTCGATAATACAATAGGACAGTCCAAGCCGGCCGGTATTTTGCGTATTTTGTTCTATCCCAGAAGGAAAATCTATTCGTGTAAGCAATTTTCGTTTCGTGTTAATAGAAAAAAATGTGTGGAAATACATAGGAGTCAGTAGGGGCCTTTGCATTATTTCGTCTTAAGCGTTTTCGCGTTAAACGCATTTCACTGTACGTTTTAAAATCTATTTTGCTCTAACTTTCATGGGAACGTTACTTAGAAGCAATCTTACTCCAATCTATCATTCCACCTCCCCCCTCCCCGCTATAATCAATTCCTACATAAATCGAACAAAGCCGATTCTAGAAGTACAATAATTTTTTCGGGATTAGAAATTAGTTTCCCTCGTCTAAAAGCAAATACAAAAATCTGACGTTCTCACGAGCATTTTTATTTCAGACTCTCAAAAAAAAAATTAAAAATCGAAACTCTTAAAAAAGGTAATGGATCAGGACAGACAAAAGGTTTCTCAGTATGAAAACAATCGCAAAATCCTCAAGTGGCAGAGAAAGAATTACCTGACTTGTCATGGTGGCTGACTTGGATAACATTTCACTCGAGAATATAGTGAATCAATTTCCCCATACACTTACGATCGGCACAAATATTTACATTAAGCAGAAAACATCCAGATGAATTCAACCGTTTGCGAAATTACAGGTTTACGCTTGAATAATTTTTGTAAGCAATACCGTTTTCTTTATCTGATGTGGGAACTCTTGTAGTGTTTGTTTTAAATTTTAAACGCTGAGAAAAAGATGCGGGCGAACCAGGTTTGCTTACTTAGTTCAACCTATCTTTGACAGTGACAAATTACTATAAAATCTTCTTTTTTCAGTGATCGTAGTAATGTTCACATTAAAAAAAAACTGTGTTTTCTTTTCCATACAATAGGTTTCCTTTTTTTATTTATTTTATGAATTGCTATATGGAACGCTGTTTATATTCTCCAGAATAATGGGGTATCGTATTCTGAGAAATTTAAGACTAAGAATAAAGGATCCGCATGAACGACACGTTTATAACCCCCCCCCCGAAAATTACGAGTACATTCAGTGTTCTCAGAAAGCCAGAAAAGTTATTTTACAGTTAATAATTAGGTAGTCTTTGTAAAGGTCTGCCCGCAACGCATCTAAAGGTATGGGAGAAACAAAAAGACTAGCCATATTCAAAATAACTCAGTTTATTCACAGTACCAAAAACACTAATTCAATTAACCAAAGTCAATAGATGCACCCAATTATCAAGTAGGGAGAGCAATTAACGAGGTAAACAAGATATGAGAAGACTTTAAATAATTAGAACACTTATGTCTATTCAATGGCTTTTACCTCCTAAATACCTAATCCAGCTTAATTCTAAAGTGACAAATCATCAACTTAGATATTAAAATTATCACAGCAACTAAATATCTACTTCTCACTTCAAGTTTAATTAATCACTACTCCCGTTAGCAGTCTACCTTATCTCTCTTTTCTAACCTGAATGTTTCAACTTTATATACAAGTCTTAATTTGCATGGTCACTTCTTCGGGGATGGGGTGGGGGTGGAGAAAGCTTTATGCAATATAATAATTTTTAGACTCAATATTTCCCAAGAGGATTAGTACTTTAAGAGAACACGCGCGTGGATATAGATCCGTCACCTCTTTTTAGAAGAACTGACTTACACATACTTTCCGATATACGAGGCCGTGTAGGGCAGTGATGCACGTTAAATCTGTCGAGAGCTGATACGTCCTCCCGTTGGTGTGGTGTGGTAGTTAGGAGAGGGGGTGACAGCTCAGGTATCGTCCACGTCACTTGACCATGGTTCAAAAATTACGTGGTCTGTCGCCAAAAGCCCTCGTGTAGCTGTACAGTGCGACGTTAATATTCACTCAATCACCCGTCACACGAGATTTATGGTTTAGTACTTTTTTTTTATTAAATTATATTTTCTGAGTCAATACAGCTATTTTCTATTTCTAATTATAAAATGTCTATGTTTATTTCAAAGATAGCATTTTTGTTTGTTTATTATATAATTAAAGTATTTTGCCACTATTATGACTTACTATAAGCTGGCCAAAAAAATAATGTTTTACTTTTTACTTTAATACGGGTAGATGAGTTTATAGTTTCAACGTTAAGTATTAGTCAAAATATATGAAAAATTCTCTAGAGGGGCGGCACATTAGGTCTTTGCACGAAGGCGGTCGACACCCTAGGATCGGCCCTGATATATATATATGTTACATCCTTTTCATGAATAAATCCTATAGTCACGTAAACTTTACTAATGTGTTTGAGAAATATATTCAATATTTCCCAGTAAAAAACATTACAATTTAAAAGGTTTTTAAATATAATAAGAAAATTGGTAGATCCATCTTTAACTACTATTCTTTTGATTTGCAAAATAATAATAATATTTTTTGTAATTGTCATAATTATGTAGATTTCATTGATGAACATCATAAACATGTCATATCTGGTAATTTAAATATTATTAAAGATAAAACTCTTAGAGAAATAATGGTTAAGGGTACAGGCTTTAGATTAATGCGCTCTAATAATAATAAAGCTATTAAAGTACAAGTTTCTAAAGATATTAATAACTTCATTACAAAAATAGCAATTAAATACAACTTTCCTCTCGAAGCTTTTAATGAGTTTAAATGCAAAGTTTATGTGAATTACTTAAGCTGAACTATAAAACCGATAAAAATATTACGTACAAAGGTATAAAACACCAAATTTGAAATCTTCAAAAAGATTTCATTATTGTTTATGTAGATAAAGTTCCAGGAAACTATGCAATCATTTGCAAATGGTTTAATAACTTTATACTTGACAAACAGTTTCAAAACAATAGCGCGTTTATTAAATCTAATAGCAGCAGTAGAGAAATCATTAACCGTATTTCAGTTTTTTATTAAAAAAAACTAGATTTATATATAAAGAATATCAATTTTCCTTATATTTTACTAACACCAAAATTTCATAAGAGTCCAATTAAATTTAGAACTATTACTAATGGTTTTAATACCTATATTACACAACCAGGCAAGGTATTGCAAAAAGTTATACAACACACTCTAGACAATATCTCAAACTCCATTATTGTAAGAAATAGTAAAGATATCGTTGAGAACATGCAAGGCAAGTGTATTAAATCTTTGCATAGCTATGACTTCGAAGACTTATTCAACTCTATTGATATAGAGGATACGATTTTAGTACTTAGAAATGTCTATATTAAATATTCATTAAATAAATTGATAAATTATGATAAATTTAATACTGTTATACAATTTGTTTTGAAAGAAAATACATATTTCATAATAACTATTATTATCAACAAATTAATGGTCTACCACAAGGTGGCCCAGCAAGTAATAGTCTGGCTAATATTTATTTACACTATTACGAGAATGAAAAAATTGATACAGACTCTTGTTACTTTTTCACATACATCGATGATTTAATTATTTTCAGTAATAAAGTTGACTTTACTCCTAATTTAAAGTATTGCCCACTCTACTTGAAATTAATAAAAACCAATTACAATTTAGAGTCAGCAAACTTCCTAGATCTCCAATTAAAGTTGAAAATAATATGCTAAAAAGTAATATTTTTGATAAAAGAGACTCTTTTGATTTTGATGTTATAAAAATGCCATATTGGAATAATTCCCTTCACATTTTAATTTTTAGAAATATTATTTTAAATTATATAAAAATAAATAAAGATTTAGTACCTGAAGAAGTTTTAAAAATTAATAATTATAAAAATTCTTTCAAAGTTGCCTAGTCTATAATTATCCACCTAATTTTATATATAGATATATGTCTTCAAAATTATAGCTATTTAATTATTATTATTTAATATATTCAGTTCCATTTAGTTTATAGTATATTATTCTTAATTTTCTTATAATAAGTTTAGTTACTAAAAATATGTATAGATGGCGCCATTATTCTTAGTTATGCTGTGTTTTTGTGCTTGGTGTTAGTATACTCTTGGAATCGGAATCTATCGGGTAAGATTTTAGTTTCTTCGCGCATTTTCATTATTATTTCTTATGGTCATAATCATTATTAACCTCTATTGCAAATATTTTGTTTATACATAATTATATTTGTCTATTTCATCCGGATTCCTATAGTAATTTAATTTTCCAATTCTATTCTATTGATGTTATGTTCACCCCAAGTGGGGGTTTGGGGCCTTTGCCTTGGTTTATCTCCTATGCTATTATGTAGAAGGTTTCCGTTGAAGGGGAAGGTTGAGATCTCGCAAAATACTGTTTAACCCTGTTTCACTGTCCTAAGTCAGTGACAGCTCGGGAAACCATAATAGTTTTTTTCCACTCTAGCTATATTTCCTATTTATTGGTTTGTAATGGTTCCATGTTCTTGGTTCTCTCGGTTTGTTCTTAAGATGTTTTAGGATTTATTAGTCTTCTTTTTGATTTATTTAATGCTATATATATATACAGTATAATAAAATAAAAGTGAAGAAGTACTAGAGCCTACAGTGCAAAAGAAGTAAGAAATTGGAATTCAGCAGACACAACAAATGTAGATACAAAAAAATCTTTGGACAATCAGACTTCGTATTTTGAAAAAAAAAAAGGAAACTAAAAAAGGTTTATTGAAATACTCGTTCTCTTTTGCTAGAAGTATGATTAATACTTTTTTTAAAAAATCGAGAAAACTTCAGTTATATTCGTTCATTAAAGGAAAATATTTTGATGAATACTGGTGAAATAGATTTCATTCAAAGAAAATGAGTTTGTGAACACCAAATATTGTTTATTAAGAAATATTGTTCAGCATTTTATTTGTTTTGATGCACCGTTTTTAGACAAAAAGCGCTCAATTTATATTAACAAAGGTATCTTTTTTTTTCAGCGACTACCAAAGGGCATTAATTTAAATAACAAGAATGCAGTTTAAGCATCATGCATATTAAATTACTGTACTGCTGGAAACGAATAAATTGTTCAATCACTAAAAATTTAATCTTTTTGTGCCAAAGAAAAAAAAAAAATTAAGGAACTATATATGGACGGTTTCCATTTGTCCGAATACGGTTTATCGAACAATCAGGCATGCTGGACGATATTAAACCATTAATAAAAATAATAAAAATGTGCTCCTTTTGAATATAGGTGCATTTAAACAGGACTATTGTTTTCGATTTCACAACAGTGGCACACACAAGGGAGGTCCGGACCCCCCCCCCAAAGCCCTTAATTTTTTTCCCGATTGATTATAATTCTAAGTATATAGTACGTAAAATTTAATTAATTACTTGTTATTAATGATTAATTTTATTAATTAATGCTAATTATTTATTCAAAAATTAGTTTTTTACTGTGTTTTGTTCCCGAAAAACGACAAAATCAAAAGGAGCATGATACAAGAATGGTGAACTTTCGACCCCGGACCCTCCTCCCCTTGAAAAATTCCTGTGTGCGCTACTGTTTCACAATAATACCTCTCGTAATACAGAATCAGTGGCGTAGCTAAATATCCAAAGGCTCTAGTGCAAAAAAAGAATTCCGAGGGCCCTATCTTAGTTGGGTTTTATCAAGTAAAAATAAATTAGTATTTAAAATACAAAGCTATTTTAACATCTGCTCTGCAGCATATAGGAAGGCAAAGATATATACTACACTCATGTCCATAAATTAAGAATAATGAAGTTTTCAGGCAAAGAGACAGAAGCAAAACAAATTTGACTTATTTGTAAAGTCTATTTATTAAACAAAAGATAAAGAGCAAAAAAGATGCTATATGTTTGACATAATTAATAAAAATTGCGATTTTTACTCCCTGGAGCAAATTTCAAAAAAGAACCTATTTACAAAAAACAGTATAACATGGTTAGTATGATGGTTAATACGGAGTATGTCTCCCGGACGATGCAATTCAGGCCTTACAACGCCTAGGCATGCTGAGTATCAAATTATCAATCTGATCTTGGGGAATATTACACCACTCATCAAGCACAATGCCCTCCGAAGTTCCGGTAGACAGGTGGGAGGGGGTTGACGGGCTGCAATTCGTCGGCCAAGTATATCCCACACATGCTCTATTGGAATCAAGTCCGGAGTGTTTGCTAACCAATCCATAAGGGTGATATCCTCCGATTGAAGGCATTCATCTACAATGTTTGCACGGTGAGGACGGGCGTTGTCATCCATAAAAAGAAATTCAGCACCCATGGCGCACCGAAACAAACGTACATGTTGTTCCAAAATGACATCCTGATGGATGTGGCCTGTCATCGTTACACTCTGAACATGCAGGTCAGTTCTGGAACCAAGAATAATTCCTTCCCAAACGAGCCATCCTGCACCACCGTAACGGTATCGTTCAATGGTGTTCTCTTGGTGGTAACGGGTACCTGGCACTCCCCATATTAAAGTCCGGTGAGAATCAGACTGCAAACTAAACCTGGACTCGTCGGAAAACATCACACAAGACCATTGTTGTGGTGTCCTCAATGCATGCTCTCTACTCCAGGTTAATCGCAGGTGACAGTGAGTTGCGGTAAGTGGAACACATCTGATAGGCCTACGAGCATATAGACCAATGTGCCCTAAGCGTCTGTACACGGTCTGCCTTGAAACTGTCGTACCAGTAGCTAAAGAGAGCTGACGAGACAGGTCTGATGTTGTGCTCCGTCTGTTTCTTTTGACAGTAACTGCCAAATATACCGGTCCTCATTCGGCGTTGTAACTCGGGGTGATCTGTGCTGTAACATTTACTCCCATTACCATCATCTTGGAATCGTTGCCAAAGCCTGGAGATGACACTCTGGGCGATTCCAAGTTCTTCGGATACTTCCAGCGGATCGCAGTCGTCCAATAATTCTACCACGTAAAAAATCCTCCAAATGCTTCCTTTGTGCCCTAACTGTGCGGTTATTGCACTGAAAGGCTTTTAAAGCGCTTGTGAACAATTTTACTTCTTTGCCACCATTCCTTATATACCCCTCTCTTACACTCTCGTCATTTTGACGTACTATCTGCGCCATCTGGTGGTTTCCTGTTATTTGCAAATTCTTCTTCAAGATGTGTGTGATAATTCTACAGCTGAAATTTTTAGTTTAGAATTCAATTTCTGTGTGATTCTGAGATTTCCTTAATGTATGAACATGAGTGTACTTGTATGTGTATGAGTTTTCTTGTGTGCACTTTAGTGATGCGACAAATAATAGACAGGAAATGATGCAAAAATATGCATGAGCAAGAAAATATATTTTATTACAATTATTTTTTAAAAAAACACCCCTGAGAGAGAACAGAGGAGGAGGAGGGGGACAATATTTTATCAGCCTTGCAGATACTAGGTTACGAAATACTGAAACAAGAAAATTACTTATTATGAATCTTATTGTTATTAAAAATAAAATGACCAAGAGAGAAGAAATAGCTTCTTGTGTAGAGGTTTTTAGGATGTATGGCAAAAAAGGTTTTTCATGGAACTAATTTTATTTTCAAGTTACAGTAAGAAAATTGAAAAATAATAAACTTTTCAATAAGTAAAGTTCGCAACACTATGTAAACAAAAGAAATAATTTAGGGGGAGTTCCCGATAGTTCGAAATTATTTTCAACTGAGTTGCCTTGATTATAGTTATGTTGCAACCTTTTATATTTATAACTTAAATGTGGGAGAAATTATTGCAAGTTCGGCTTGCTTGCTAGTCAGGGTTTGAGAACCCCGGGGCACGCCACCGCCTAGCCCATTGGTAGCAACGCCACTCTACAAGATATTTGAATATATATTTTTTTCTATAGGAAAATCGTCACTTTTATCATTTCACTCACAGACGTAATGAAGAGGACAAATATAACGCCATCCTGAGTTAACTTTGTGATAAAGAAACTGATTGCTATGATGAGTGCGGGAATAGTGAAAAATGTATGTCTGACTATATTATAAAGGATTACACGGTTATCTCAACTTAAGAGAGTCAATAAGAAGGTAAATTTCCTGGATACAAAACAGTTTTCTGGATATATTTACTGATACTGAGCAACTGATTGTGAAATAATCTTTCGTTTATTTCTAAACGTATGAACTATCATAATTACAACACTTGTCATATAACAAGATCAATTTTTGAATCCTCGTATCGTTGAAATCAGCCCCATGGTGCTGGAGACAGCGTGATCATTGTTTGCTCACCTTTGTGCCTGAGAAAATACTGATCAGTTTGGAATTTCCTAAAATCCAAGAAGTCTCACAGACCCTTCTTCCGTACCAGCGCTAAAGCATTAAAGAAGAAACTGTACTTGTCATTGTGGGCATTCTATCTAACGTTGAAAAATTGGCCAACCATATGCACCCTCTACCTACTCATAACATCCAGTCTGTGAATTTCGATCTAAGCTGTTTGTGTTCAGAAACTGTTACGAACTTCACCTCACCATCAGTAGGAGAAAATGACTGGGACCGCCATGATTGGGAAGCAACGTGTGCGATCGATGGTCGAGTTTGCGTACTCTGCCCTCTTTTTTTCGTTCTGTTTCCCTTATTCCTCTCGTTTAATTCATTTTGCTAGAACTTTAAGAAAGAGAGGCATTAGAGTGCTATATTTTCATTTATTTTTTGGAGTTTGGTAAATAAACCATTTTTACCTCTTCATTTTACCTGACGGAGGCTGAATCTGAGTCATGCCTCGTTCCGGATAAAGGATATCGTTGCCTCATACCGAATGGCTGAAAATATGGCTAAAGTGGAGATTTTAAGTTGTGATACTCCCCCTGGGAAAATATCTCTCGGAGTATCAGCGTGAGCTAGGGGCGTAGGATTAACGAAAGAACTAGAAGGAAACATAATCTTAATATATCTTTATTAATATTTTCAACTTAAACTTCTAACAAATTAAATTATAATAATTAATCTGAGAGAATCTACGATGGCAAAATACGCAACACACAATATATACAGATAATAACGATTTAACCTAACTCGGACCACTAAATAACCGAATAGCCTAACCTCAATTCTAATACAATCACTGATTCTAATATAAAATAGTCAATCCTACCTTGTTGCAGTCTGAAGAATCAATCACTAATACTCTTAATGCAATCTTGTATTTACTTGTGTGCCCTGGTATGCACCTAGGTTCTCTATATCTTTATCAATTATAACTTCTAATCAACACTACGTATCTTTATCCAAACTTGAACCACGAACTATATTAACATTTCTCTACTTGCGATCAACTGCCGCAAACTGCCATCTTGTTTACTCTAAGTTCCGATATTTAAAAGCTTGTTAATTTGCATCTTTGATTCACATTTCACTTGGATTTGGTTGGAAAAGATTTGCCATTAGTTCTGGCCCAAAAAACCCAATGGACATGTTAAAGAAAAGACGCGCGAGCCCTTCACAAAGTACTTCGGGAACTCTAAAACTGACCAGGAGCTAATATTACGGGCTGGTAACAGAAATATTACAGAAATATCCATTTTACTTGAGCAAGGCGTAAAATCAACCCCACTCCTAAATCCCTTTTGCGGGCAAAGGCTGACTCGCTGAGGCACGCCATCAGGCACGACGGTCTCCCCAACGGTTGATTCCCATTAGTTTGATGTAGTTTTCAATCATCCTGTAGGTGGTCATCCTCTACATTTGTTCCTTCAACTTTCGAAAAAGTTACTTTTTTGATAGGAAAAGCATCGGCATATCTGTACAAATGGCCCAGTCACCTAATACTTGAAGCTTTTATATTCTCACACTGTCAATCCCACCATATTTCCTGTACATTTCATGATTGTAACAAATTCTCCTCTCATTGTTCTCTTGAATAGGTCCAAAGATTTTCCTTTCAAAAATGAGTCACTTTTTTTCCTCTGCTTTATTGAGGATCCAACGTTCACTTCCATACAGAGCAATAGGTTAAAAAAATTAAAGTTTTATACGTGCTCAACTTGGTGTTTATAGAAATAAACTTAGACTTGAATTAGTTTCTGAGGCCATGAAAGCTAATTGAAGATTGGTAAACAATGTTTTTCACGTATCCCTACAAGAAGTCCAAAAGCGTTATGTCTAAAGATCTCGGTGGCCACAGCATTGGCCTTCCTCTTTCCATCCTTCAGAGAATTTTTTCTCGCTTCCAAATTCTTATTTACGCTGTATATGTGTGATGCAGTTTTAAATTCGAAAACCACGCTGTAACTTGTTCTTGCGGTGCAGCCATTTTAAAACGAGAATGTTGTAAAACGTGGACGTGGCACCATTTATAGTTTGCATTTCATTAAACAGAAACTTTAATCTTTTCCTTGTAGGACGTAAAAAACTGCAAGTAAAAATCTTTGTTTATTTTTAATTAATTTTTGAAAGTTTAATCATACTTTTCGGACACACTTATACAGAGTGTTTTTTTCCAGGTATAGAAGTTTATGTTGGCATTACTTTCCAAGATGGTGACCGATTTAACAGCTGTCAACTGATTTATTCTAAGTTTGGTTTGGCAATTCATCATGAATAGACTCACGCCTGAACAACGCTTTCAAATTGTGCAATTTTATTTCGAAAATAATGGTCGATTTTCATAAGCGAATTTTGTTTAGCGATGAAGCGCACTTCTGGTTGAATGGCTACGTCAACAAACAAAACTGCCGCATTTGGAGTGAAGCTAATCCACAAGTGTATGTCGAAACACCGTTACATCCAGAAACACTGACTGTTTGGTGCGTTTTATGGGCTGGTGGAATCCTTCTTCAAAAACGATGAAGGCCACAACGTTACAGTCAATGGTGATCGGTATAGAGCCATGATTACTAACTTTTTCATTCCTGAATTGAACAATCATGATGTCCAGGAGCTGTGGTTCCAACAAGACGGCGCAACATATCACACAGCTCGTGCCACAATCGATTTATTGAAAGACACGTTTGGTGACCGTCTAATTTCACGTTTTGGACCTGTGAATTGGCCTCCAAGATCTTGTGATTTAACACCGCTAGATTATTTTCCGTGGGGCTATGTAAAGTCATTGGTCTATGCGGATAAGCCACAAACGCTTGACCCTTTGGAAGACAACATTCGCCGTGTTATTGCCGATATACGGCCACAAATGTTGGAAAAAGTCATCGAAAATTGGACGTCCAGAATGGACTACATCCGAGCCAGCCGTGGCAGTCCTATGCCAGAAATCATATTTAAAATTTAATGCCACAAGAATATCTTTCGAATAAAAAAAAATTCATGTCAATCGAATAATACATCGTTGTTTTATTGCAATTTAAAGTTCTATACCTCTAAAAAAAACACCCTTTATAATAGAGCTTGCTTAAAATACTTAAGGTATCATTCAGACAATGTTTTTCAAAGTAAGGTTATGAAGATGGCAGTATTTCAAATTTATTAGTCCCTCTAATTAGTTTTATAACAAATTGAAAAATTATCAGTCTCTGAAAAAGTAAAATTCATTGAACCTTCAAATGATCTTTCTTCGAAAAATGATTTCAAAAAGAAGGAAAAGGAAGGAAAAAAGATGCCATCGTATCTGGGGAGCGAAAGAAAAGTTCTTAGAACAAAGTGATTAAGCAATAAAACCCTCATTAATTGTTACGAACGCGGAGTTTCATCGAAGGAGCATTGTCGAATAATGAATATAATCAGAATGACGATCACAATATGCCTGACGCATATCCTGATATGAAAATGTATCTGATTTCTTTGAAAATTATTTAATAAAACCTGGGTTAATGAACCCAGTTCCTGGATCACGTTAAAATTATTTTGAGCCATGTGGAAAGACTTGTACATCAAGATATTTGTCGTGTACTTTCATCATAACTTAATGAGGATAAAACAACATTATAATTCCCGTTTTTATTTGTTTTGATGGAATCTTCTGTTGTTATTTTAAACGGAAAAATAAATTGGCAGTAATAAAAATTAAATAAAAAAAATTATAAATTAAAGTTTTAAAATTAACATTAAGTAAACAAAAGATTCTTGATTATTTAATAAATTTTTTAAAAAGCTAAGCAAAACGCGCCATTTTTTAAGATGGTGGTTTACTAGAAGAGAAAGTTAGGGTCGCGGTAGCCCATGGTTATGGTCACGCACTCTTAGCCGGAATGTCGCTGACTAGAGTCCTAATGCCACTGAACACCAACTGTGTAGATGGGTCGATGATAAGGTGTGGTAGTAAGGAGAGGGGAGGAGTCATTATCGTCATTTGATCGGGGTTTAAAATTACGAGGTCCATCGACAATAGCCCTGTGTTGCTTTATAGTGTAATGTTAATATAACTCTCACTGAGGCAACACGAGTGCTATTGGTAACGAAACAGGGTCACGGGAGGAAAGCGCCCCATTACTTGGCACTGCTTTGGGGTCTTCTATGCCAACGGTAGTCGCGGCCGACGTGTCGTGAATTCAAGATTGTACCGCTGAAGAAACGCCGTGCAAAAGGGGAGCGATGCACGTTAAATATGTCGAGAATCAAACGTTCTCCCGGGGGTGTGGTGTGGAAGTTAGGAGAGGGTGGAGACAGCTCAGGTGTCATCCTCGTCACTTGACTATGGTTCAAAATTACGAGGTCCATCGTCAAAAGCCCTCGAATAATTGAATAGCGCGACGTTAATATTCACTCACTCATGCCAATGGTAGAACTTTGATTTTCGATAGGTTTTACATGCAGCAGTCTTTCTATACAGCGGGTCTTCAGTGTCAGTAGGTTTTGAGCCGTCAAATCGACGTCGGTAACGGATTCACGACTATGACTATTTCATTACTGCGGCCACGTAGTAGAGTAGAATAGTCGTAAAAACCAATTTTGAATTTGCTCGCATTTATTCAAGCTTAGTTATAGTAGTAAAATTTGTACAAATATATTCTCATGCATATATTTACTAATAAAACGACGAATGAATTGTTAAACAGAAGAATGACATTAATACGAAGAAATTACAATAAAATTGCTCTAATACGTAAAAGTTGAGAAAAACGAAGAAAATTAGTTTAAGTATTGAAATTGAAAGTTATAAAAAAAGAAAAAGAAATACACCACACACACATAATTGTCTTTTATGCACCATCTCATATTCCTAAATTCCTCGTCTAGAGAAGTGCGCAGGTAAAGACATCCTACCTCTGTTACATGATTTTTTGAAGTTTTATTATATATTAATTATGCATCATTTAAAGATATCTATTTTAACAAATACTAAAAACATGAAATATAACTATTCCTTAAACATAAGTGTATATAAAGTTAAAATTGTATATTTACTACCTATTTTTTTAAATATAATTAAAATAAGGAAGTATATAAACAACAAAAATTAAAGTACAGAAGGTCGTTCACGCTCACTTCATGGAGACGATTTTGATTATATATATATATATACACTCTGTCGCAAAAAATATATGCACCCAGAAGAAATTGAGCTACATTCACGAAATTTGGTATGCATGTAGTGTATATGAAAATAAACAAATGATTAAAAATTCAGAACAAAATATCATTTTATTAAGCGGTTACAGCTTGCAAAAGGTTAAAAATCAGTAAGTAGTAAAGCCACCTCTGGCAGCTATACAAGCCGAAATTCGGCGTGGCATCGATTCAATTAGATCACTTATGACCCCCTGTGGAAGATCCTGCCATAGTCTTTGCATCTGCGCAGTTAATTCTCCTGTATCTCGGGACGGCTGCAGTTGCCTTCCCAGCGCGTCCAGACATGCTCTATTGGCGAAAGATCTGGTGACCTGGCAGGCCATGGTAGGACGTCATATCTTTGAAGACATTGTTGGGAGAGTCGCCAAGTATGTGGACGAGCATTATCCTGTTGATAAATGGCACCTGGGCGACTTGATAGCATGGGTAGCACAATCGGCGTTAAAATATCGTCCACGTATCTGCGAGCTGTCAAAGTGCCTTGAAGGACCACTAAAGATGATCGTGTGTCCCAAGAAATTGCTCCCCACACTGTCACACCTTGTGAAATTGCTGTATGCCGCTCGACAATAAATGCCGGATCGGACCGCTGGCCGGTGCGCCTCCAGACACGTGTGCGGTGGTCATCAGCACTGAGACTGAATCGGGATTCATCACTGAAGATGGCACGTCTCCAGTCTGTCACACTCCAAGTTGCCCGAGGTCGGCAAAAATCCAGTCGACACTGCCTATGATGTGGGGTCAGTGGTAAGCGTCTTAGCGGACGTCGGCTCCTCAAGCCAACTTCGGTCAGTCGTCTCCTTATGGTTTCTCTTGATGGCACTGGATGTCTGGAAGGAGGTAAGTGGCGTTGAATCGATGCTAGCGACGTTGTTGGTGCCGAAGTGGCCACTCTTCTGATTGCACGATCCTCGCGATCATTTGTGTTCCTGGGACGTCCTGACCCTCCGCGACGGTACACTCTACCTTCTGTGATCCACTGTTGCCAACACCGAGCAACTACCATATCGCTCCCACCGAGGTGGCGGCCGATACGTCTATTCGACCAACCTGCTTCTCTGAGGCCTATTATACGGCCCCTATCAAAGTCCGTCAGCTGCTCGTACTGCCGCCGGTTACGTCTTAGAGGCATCCTAAGTCTCAATATCGTCTATCAAAGTCATCAGATTCGTTTGGATAGCCGTACGGCGCTCGTACTCATGCTTTTAAACTCTCCCAGTTGCGCAACTAATATGCGCATAGCACACTTAGCCTTGTCTCATTGGCTTCGAAATTTTAATCATTTGCATATCTCTTACCAGACTACATTCTTGCAGAGTTTCGTGATTGTAGCTTGATTTCTTCTGGGTGCATATATTTTTTTGCGACAGAGTGTATATATATATATATATATATATATATATATATATATATATATATATATATATATATACCGAGTGGGCAAAAAGTCCGTAAAAATTTTAAAAATTCATAAAATCCGGAAAAATGAACGAAAAAAAAACTGTTTGCAGGATCAGCATTAGTATGTCACGGGATTTTTTTTAAGCTAGAAAAAAAATAATTCGAAAATCATCCGGTAGGTGGCGCTGATGTACGCAAATCAAAGAAACAATGCATAAATAATGAACAGAAAACTTTCACAACTTTATTACACCAGAATATGTTCCACATGACCACCACCACAAGGGAGAAGACATTCCAGACGAGTGACAAATCCAGCAACGGCAGAGTGCAACGTGTCCGGATGTATGGAGAATACTTCTCTGCGGATCGCATCTTTCAGTTCCGGCAGACTTGATGGACCGGATAGATACACGCGAGATTTCAAATATCCCCACAACCAGAAGTCAGCCGGTGTTAAATCTGGAGACCGAGGAGGCCATAGGTACCTGCAGCGCCTGCTAACGATTCTGTCTTCCCCGAACGTCTGTATCAGGAATGTCTTAACCGGGTTAGCAGTGTGACTGGTTGCTCCATACTGCATGAACGTGACATTCGAAATCTGACCTCGTTGAATTAAACATGGCACGACAGTCTCCCGCAGAAGCGTTAGATAACGATGAGCATTTACCAATTCCGTTATCCATCCATTTACTGGGCACTGCGTTTCAAAGAAGAAGGGTCCAATGATAAATGAACCCGTGAAACCGCACCATGCTGTCACATTTGGGGAATGCAATGGCTTCTGTGTGTTCTCACGTGGATTAGAGGTCGCTCAAATGCGACAGTTATGGTTGTTAATGTCACCATGAAGCGAGAAATGAGCTTCATCTGTCCACAAGATGTTAAAAACCCAGGGGGATCCTGTTCCATTTTAGAGAAGGCCCACTTCGCAAATGCTTCCCTCTGTGCGGTATCTGCTGGCAAAAGTTCATGGCACGATTGCAATTTGTATGGATACAGCTGGAGGAGTCGATGAAGAATATTGCTGACAGATGATGGTGGTAAGCCCAATCGTCTGGCAGCTTCACGAGCACTGCTGGTCCCTGAAGCTGCTTCGGACGCAATCGCTTCCATTTTGACAGCAATGCAGGGTGCACGTGCTTCTTTCAAGCATGGTCGTCCGGCTTGTGCTCGATCCTCCAACTTTCCAGTTTCCTCAAAACGTTTAACAAGCTTTAAGAGACCTGCAGGTGTTAAAGGGCCTTTTCCACTCTTCACATTTTTCTGAACTCGGAATTTGCGCAAGGCAATGGTCGCTGATTCCTCGTTCATGTAAAATAATTTCACCAACAAAGCTTTATCCGGCGCACTGAGCATCCTTGTTCACATTCACTGTTTGTAATGGTGAAATGAATGTGGATTCATTGAGAGCAAAGGTTTTTATAACCGTCTAATTTGCATATTTGCACCACAGACGCTTGTAACAGCGCCACCTACCGGATGATTCTCGAACTATTTTTTTCTAGCTTAAAAAAAATCCCGTGACATACTAATGCTGATCCTGCAAACAGTTTTTTTTTCGTTCATTTCTCCGGATTTTATGAATTTTTAAAGTTTTTACGGACTTTTTGCCCACCCGGTATATATATATATATATAAACTCCTGTTTGTGAAAATTGCAACACCACGAAGGACCTACGCGAGTGAGCTGAAATTTTCAGGAAATGAAAAGTAGGGCATGATATGCTAATGATTAGAATTGCAGACCGGTAGCACATGCGTATGCTGAGCAGCGCCCTCTGAAGGGCGGATCGAACCGAATATAAATAGACGGCTGTAGCGAGGCGTGTATAATTATCGGTGGTTATATGCTAGTGTAAAGGTTAACTGAATTTTTACTATGCCTCGTTGACGAAAGGGAGCGAAATTTGAGCAAATTTCGGAGTTTGAACGAGGCAGAATCATCGGCCTTCGTGAAGCTGGATTGTCTTATCGTGCAGTAGCCGCTAGTGTGAAGCATACATAACAGCAGCACAATCATGTGTGTTTCGAAGCAGTGGACGCACGAGGGTCGGACAACTCGGAAATCCGGGAGTGGGCCCCGAAATGTGACGTCAGCTCGCGATGACAGACCCCTGGTGCGAAAGGCTCAGACGGACGCACAGCTTCTTCCAGACAATTGGCAGCACAGTGGTCAACAGCTACAGGTGTTTCAGTGTGAGCTTCGTCAATTTGGAGACGTCTGCTGCATCGTGGGCTGCGCGCAAGGATTCCTCTCACGCAAAACCATCGCCGCCTGCGGCTACAATGGGCCAATGTGCATAGGAGCTGGCGTGCTGATTGGCAGCAGGTCGTCTTTTCTGACGAATCCTGCTTCAATTTGTGGCACCATGATGGCTGAATTCGTTTCAGGCGCTATACCGGTGAACGGCACATTCCGGAGTGCATTATCGAACGCCACAGTGGACGAACACCCGGAGTTATGGTCTGAGGTGCCATAGCATATCATGGACGATCGCAATTGCTACTAATTGTAGGCAATTTGAACAGTACCCGATACATAAACGAAGTTTTACAGCCCCAAGCTATTCCTTTCCTGCAAGGATTGCCAGGGGCTGTATTCCAGCAGGATAATGCCTGTCCACATGTCGCCAAGACTGTCAAATCTACCTTGATTCACAGCAGGTACAGCTTCTTCCTTGGCCTACATATTCGCCGGATATGTCACCGATTGAACATGTGTGGGTTATCGTTGGACGGCGTCTCGCTCGTGATCTTCGTCCTGTTGCTTCGATAGACGAACTTTGGTTGCGCATACAAACAATATGGAATACTCTTCCGCAGGCTGATATTCAAAATTTGTTTAACTCCATACCGCATCGTGTAGCATTGTAGCAGCTCTTATTGCGGCGCATGGTGGCCACACAAAATACTAATTTCTATCTCTTTTAATTGTATGTTAGGTTTGAAAATGTATAATCATTTATTTGTATCATTACCACTCAACTGTGTATTAAATTTCATTCAACTATGATGTTTCCTTCATGGTGTTGCAATTTTCACAAACAGGAGTTTATATATATATATAGATATATATATATATATATGTGGGAGACAACAAGGGGTCCAAGACTTTTGTCTTTCTTATGGTTTATTTAACATTAAACAAAAATTAATTAAAAAGGTAGATATTTTAACAGATAAGTTTGACGATGATATGCAGAAGGTAACGCCTGCTCGCGCAACTCTCTCGTTCTCTCTTTCTCCTCTCTTTTTTTCAGTCTTCAAGTTTTTTCAGTTTCAGTTCTACTTTTACTTAGCTGCGCCTGCGCGCGAAGACTGCGTGGAGTTGTCTTGAGAATTATTGGATCCTACAGTCGGCTATCCTGACTGTACGCTGTCCGCAGCGGTACGTCTTCCTTTTTTCCTTTCCATGGATTCCAGAGGAGAATCTGAAACATACAAAAAAAAAGACGGAACAGACAAGGACTATACGACAAATACACAAAGGTTTAAAATATCATAATTCTGCTGAACTGAACAGTTTCTCCATCATGTGAAGGCACCTCTTCGACATCCGGAAGGTTTCACAGGGAAACATTGTGTTTCACAGGCATAAGAACGTCTTTTTTAACAAGTTGATCTTTGGTTGAACGCATCGATATTTTCCTCTGTAGAGTTCTGGACGTCTGTTCAAAACGATTTCTCTTTTTCCTTCGTTTCCACTGCCAGGGCTCAAAGATCCTTCGGAGCAACACAAACCGTCGATAATTACTATTCATAGGTGAAGGGGTAGGAGATCTGGAGATAAATTCCACGGAACTCGTTTTCATGGCACCATTAGCTTTCTTACACAATACTATATCAGAACATTTATCTCTTATAATACTCAATTTTAACTTAGTACTCTTAATTTTATTACATTTATAATCCTTAATTAGAGAACTCAAATCATTTCTAGTATTAAAGTTTTTAACATGTGACAAATCATAACTAGAGTTTTCTATCACATTTGAAACAGAAACATTTGAATTAAAATGAACACAAGCATGAGCACCTAAAGAGGATTCACTTTCATTCAATAAAACATCGCTCTTTGCGTGGCCTAGTTTTTTTATTTCAGAATATACACTGGGATGTATAATAAATTCTTCGGTCAAGGTCGGTGATATTGCCGTTCGCACACTTAGGCTGGGAGAGTGTTGATTAAGAGAAAGATTTATCGGTTTAACTTCTACCATACGCTGTTCGCCAAAACATGAACTTAATGTTATGATTTCTTCGGAAGGTGTTTGCACTCTAATTAGTGAGGAATTTAAAACTGGGATCTGGCAACCTGAATCGATCAAGGCTGTTACGGGCTGATTTTCCACAAAAATGCTTACGTATTGAAGATTTGATAATTCATCGCTATTTTGTTTTTCGCTCTCGACTTTCAAAGTATTCACGTTTATTCTATTATGGATGTGGTCGTTAGATTCTTTAGGTTTAAAACGCTTCTCACAGTCTCTTGCGCAATGAGATGAATCACCGCATATATAGCAATTTTTATGTTCTCTTTCAAGATATTGGGGATAGTTCTCTTTAATCTTTGGTTTAAAGTTTTGTGATCTATTTTTAAAGGGGTCTTGGGTATATCCATAAGTAATAGGAATTTCTTCATGTGATCCGCTTCTAGATGAAATATAAATATCGCACTCTTTAGCTAAATCAATAGGCCTGAGCCAATCTTCTGCTTCTCGAATTCCAATATGAGTTGCAGTTTCCTTATTTAAAGTTTCGAACTCTGTTTCTCTTCGACTTTAGCTGCAGGATTTAAACTTAATGTTTTATTTTTAGCCCTTTGAAGTTCGATTTCTTTTTCTAATTTTGCTAACTGAAGTTTCGCGAGCTCAATTTTTTGTTCTTCTAAAGTTACTTCTCTTTCGTTTCGCGATACTCTCTCATCTATACAGTTTTTAATTAAAGTTTTAACGAAATCTGGATCACTTTCAAATGTACTACTGTTCTCAATTTTAGTCTTTAGTTTAACTATAGTGTCCGTACTCTCCACAGTACCGTCTAGATCCTCAACAACTCTTATGAGATCCTCTTTAAGAGCGTTTTTATACATTTTAGAAAAATATGGAAAGATCCTACCTTTTTTTTCTAGCTCCCTTGTTGCTCGCACGTACGATGTATCCAATAATTGAAAAAAACGTCGATTCCACTGTGATTTCACCTCTTCGCAGGTAATATCGTTAGATGAAAAATAGTTTTTGAAATTGTTCGAATGGACACCTCTTCGCAGGTGTTTGTGAGTGGATCCAACCTCTACACAGGCGGATTTTCGTCGATGGGTTCCAACCTCTACACAGGCGGAATATTTGTCGAAAAATGGCGGCGCGTCTCCTCCACGGACGGCTTTTGTTCACGTTCCAAATTTTGATCAAAATCGAAATTTTTTCAATCCCGGCCTCTACACAGGCGGAGTATTCATGCTGAGTTCAAACCTCTACACAGGTTGAACGAAGTTTCCAAATGGCGGAGCGTCTCCTTCACGGACGCTTTTTTGTTCATTGTCCAGACTTTGGTTCAAAATCGAAATTTTATCGATCGCGGCCGAGCCCCCATAATTTGTGGGAGACAACAAGGGGTCCAAGACTTTTGTCTTTCTTATGGTTTATTTAACATTAAACAAAAATTAATTAAAAAGGTAGATATTTTAACAGATAAGTTTGACGATGATATGCAGAAGGTAACGCCTGCTCGCGCACCTCTCTCGTTCTCTCTTTCTCCTCTTTTTTTCAGTCTTCAAGTTTTTTCAGTTTCAGTTCTACTTTTACTTAGCTGCGCCTGCGCGCGAAGACTGCGTGGAGTTGTCTTGAGAATTATTGGATCCTACATATATATATATATATGTGGGAGACAACAAGGGGTCCAAGACATTTATCTTTTCTTTAACTTTATTTTAAAACTAACAAAAATTAATTAAAAAGGTAGATAAGTTTGACAATGATATGCAGAAGGTAACGCCTGCTCGCGCACCTCTCGCGTTCTTTCTTCTCTCTCTAATGTCCAAGAGTTTTTGTTTCTCTTCCACTAGTTCAAGTTTCAGTTCGTGTTTTAGCTGCGCCTGCGCGCGAAGACTGCTTGGTTTTGGCTGCATGCTACAACGGCCATTCTGACCGTACGCTGTCCGCAGCGGTATTTCCATGGAGACCAGAGGAGAATCTGAAACATAAAAAAAAACGGAACAGACAAGGACTATACGACAAATATATAGAGATTAAACATATCATAATTTTTTCTGAACTAGACAGTTTCTCCATCATGTGAAGGCACCTCTTCGACATCCGGAAGGTTCCACAGGAAAACATTGTTTCACAGGCATAAGAACGTCTTTTTTAACAAGTTGATCTTTGGTTGAACGCATCGATATTTTCCTCTGTAGAGTTCTGGACGTCTGTTCAAAACGATTTCTCTTTTTCCTTCGTTTCCACTGCCAGGGCTCAAAGATCCTTCGGAGCAACACAAACCGTCGATGTTCACTCTTCATAGGTAAAGGGTTAGGTGAGCGGGAGATAAATTCCACGGAACTCGTTTTCATGGCGCCATTGGCTTTCTTACACAATACTATAGGTGAACAATAATCAAAAACACTCTCTTTTATAATACCTTGTCGTAACCAATCATCAATTTGATTGTTTACCTGTAATTTCTCAGAACAAGATAAACGTCTGGCTCTCTGACACACAGGAATATCATTTTTCAATTTAATATTCATTTTTAACTTAGTACTCTTAATTTTATTACATTTATAATTCTTAATTAGAGAACTCAAATCATTTCTAGTATTAAAGTTTTTAACATATGGCAAATCATAACTAAAGTTTTCTATCACATTTGAAACAGAAACATTTGGAAAAGAAACACCATAATCTGCACTCAAAGAGGATTCACTTTCACTTAATAAAACATCGCTCTTTGCGTGGCCTAGTTTCGCTATTTCAGAATATACACTGGGATGTATAATAAATTCTTCGGTCAAGGTCGGTGATATCGTCGTTCGCACACTTAAGCTAGGAGAGTGTTGATTAAGAGAATTATTTATGGGTTTAACTTCTACCATACGCTTTTCGCCAAAACATGAGCTTAATGTTATGATTTCTTCGGAAGGTGTTTGCACTCTAATTAGTGAGGAATTTAAAACTGGGATCTGGCAACCTGAATCGATCAAGGCTGTTACGGGTTGATTTTCCACAAAAATGTTTACGTATTGAAGATTTGCGCATTCATCGCTATTTTGTTTTTCGCTCTCGATTTTCAAAGTATTCACGTTTATTTTATTATGGATGTGGTCGTTAGATTCTTTAGGTTCAAAACGCTTCTCACAGTCTCTTGCGCAATGAGATGAATCACCGCATATAAAGCAATTTTTATTTTCTCTTTCAAGATATTGGGGATAGTTCTCTTTAATCTTTGGTTTAAAGTTTTGTGATCTATTTTTAAAGGGGTCTTGGGTATATCCATAAGTAATAGGAATTTCTTTATGTGATCCGCTTCTAGATGAAATATAAATATCACACTCTTTAGCTAAATCAATAGGCCTGAACCAATCTTCTGCTTCTCGAATGCCAATATGAGTTGCAGTTTCCTTATTTAAAGTTTCAAATAATTTATCAGAAATTATAAGATCACATAGAGATTCAAAGGAATTAACTTTTCTTAACGAACAATAATATTGGAAGTTTGCCGTCAATCTTGCAGCAAATTGGATGTATGTCTCGCCTGATGATTTTACAGCATTTTTAAATGAGTTTAAACACTCGCGAGGGGTTAATTGGAATTCTCTGAGTACTATAGATTTTAGTTTTTCATAGTCATTTAATTCCTCTTCTTTAATATACAGTAAGACGTTATGAGCTCTTTCGCCCAGAAGATTTATTAAAATTTCATATTTATATTCATCATTTATTTTCTTGGTTAAAAATGCGCGTTCTAATGATTGAAAGAACAGATTAAAATTTTCAGATCTGTTGGGAACAGGAAGAGATAAAGTTTTAATACTGTTTATCATATTTTCTATTTTAGTTTCGAACTGTTTTTCTTCGACTTTAGCTGCAGGATTTAAACTTAATGCTTTATTTTTAGCCGTTTGAAGTTCGATTTCTTTTTCTAATTTTGCTAACTGAAGTTTCGCGAGCTCAATTTTCTGTTTTTCTAAAGTTACCTCTCTTTCGTTTTTCGATACCCTCTCATCTATACAGTTTTGAATTAAAGTTTTAACGAAATCTGGATCACTTTCAAATGTACTACTGTTCTCAATTTTAGTCTTTAGTTTAACTATAGTGTCCGTACTCTCCACAGTACCGTCTAGATTCTCAACAACTCTTATGAGATCCTCTTTAAGAGCGTTTTTATACATTTTAGAAAAATATGGGGAAGGTCCTACCTTTTTTTTTTTTCTGGCTCCCTTTGTTGCTCGCACGTACGATGTATCCAATGAAGAAAAATTTCGATTTCACAGATCTCACCTCTTCGCAGGTAATATAGTTGAAATTGTTCGAATTGACACCTCTCCGCAGGTGTTTGTGAGTGGATCCAACCTCTACACAGGTGGAATATTTGTCGATGGTTCGTTGAAAAATACACCTCTACACAGGTTATTTTGTTATTTGTTCCGACCTCTACACAGGCGGAATGAAGTTGAAAAATTCAACCTCTACACAGGTTGAACGAAGTTTCCGAAAAATGGCGGCGCGTCTCCTCCACGGACGGCTTTTGTTCACGTTCCAAACTTTGATCAAAATCGAAATCTTTTTTTCAATCCCGGCCTCTACACAGGCGGAGTATTCATGCTGAGTTCAAACCTCTACACAGGTTGAATATTTATGCTGAGTTCAAACCTCTACACAGGTTGAACGAAGTTTTCGAAAAATGGCGGAGCGTCTCCTTCACGGACGCTGTTGTTCATTGTCCAGACTTTGGTTCAAAATCGAAATTTTATCGATCCCGGCCGAGCCCCCATAATTTGTGGGAGACAACAAGGGGTCCAAGACATTTATCTTTTCTTTAACTTTATTTTAAAACTAACAAAAATTAATTAAAAAGGTAGATAAGTTTGACAATGATAGGCAGAAGGTAACGCCTGCTCGCGCACCTCTCGCGTTCTTTCTTATGGTTTATTTAACATTGAACAAAAATTAATTAAAAAGGTAGATAAGTTTGACAATGATATGCAGAAGGTAACGCCTGCTCGCGCACCTCTCGCGTTCTTTCTTCTCTCTCTAATGTCCAAGAGTTTTTGTTTCTCTTCCACTAGTTCAAGTTTCAGTTCGTGTTTTAGCTGCGCCTGCGCGCGAAGACTGCTTGGTTTTGGCTGCATGCTACATATATATATATATATATATATATATATATATATGTTACGTATTGGCCTAGTGTAGTATTTTGTCGAGTGTTAGTAGGTTTTCATTAAAAACATCTTCAGTGGACGTTCATATTTTTTATTTTGAAGCACACATCAAAAGCCTAGGACAAAATTGCGGTACATTTTTACGTTGACGAGACAAACAAACTTATGACGATTATAAAGCAAAGTGGACAGGAGACAAGCAGCAGCAACATTTTGGAGCACACCACACAAAGACACAGAGAGCAGCTATTTACATTCCTATATAATGAAAGCAAGCGGACAAAGAGCGAAGAGAGCGCGATTACACAAGATTTTGGCTTTTATACTAGCAGTGGTTATTACGTAATAATTGTTCTGATTGGATAGAACGGGCGGAACAGGGATTTCGGAGTAGCCGATTACGATTAAGATTACAGTATTATTTTTAAACTAAATAATTAATGTTTGTTTAAATATTAACACAAAGTATTAACAAAAAGGATACTAGAGGGAATTATTATAATACATATATACCATAAAATCTGGCGTATAAAGCACTCTTTTAACACAAAAAATAAGATCGAAATTTATGGATGCGTGTTTTACGCTGGGTATAAAAATAAGATCCTAAAAAATGAAAAAATATGAGTATAGAAAAAAAATTAGACTTCCATATGTATCGATATGTTTTTATATAAAAAAGGCATTTCTGATTAACTTAAAGGTTGCACATCTAGAAATATTCTATTTTTTAAAAGTTTGCAACAATACCTCGAATAAATGACTTCAAAACATACGACATTCGTGCACATTCCAAGTTTCTTCGTAAAAAAGGGGGTGCGCGTTATACGGTGAATGTAACTAAAAATTAAAAATTGCGGTTTTAAAGTATGGGTGCATGTTTATACGCCGGATTTTATAGTATATATATATGTAAGGATAATTAAATTAGATTAAAAATTAAATTCCCTATCTAGCACTTAACTGATATTTTTCATTTCATCTTCAAGTATCAAACTAATCACTCATTTATTTCTTCCGAACATATGGCCTAGCCAATAAACATGTCTATTTCCAGATCGTTATATTTAATAGCCCTATATGTCAGCATTAACTTTCAAATACTCATAAAATCAGTAATACTTATCACATCTGTGTTTTAAGTGTTAATCCACTTAGTTTTCATGCGACGTTCTTTTTTTCTCTCTCCTCTCAACATCAGAGCTTGTATAGATTTCATCAAATAAAGATCCTTTTTAAAATTACGTCTTATTCTGGCTCAATACATGTCATACATATATACTAGTGGTCCCGACAGACGTTGTCCTGTACACATGTCTTAAATCCGAAAATAACAAACTTTTTTTAATAAGTTGTAACAATCTGGACCGTTTTGATGAAATTGAGTATGAGTGTGAGTATGTATTTACTATGAAGTTGAATACAGAAGCTATTCTGAACAGAAACTTGAACTTGTTTTGATTAAAGGGTAAAAAGGATAAAACTCGAGCTATTTTCATAACAGATATATTTTTTTAATGCACAAAAAAATAAATTTATCGTAATGCCATTGAATGTACAATGTTTTTGGTTAATCCTTGAGGTTTATAAACAAACAAGTGCCATGGTTTGCCAAACCTTGGACATGAAACATGTAATTGACCGTGCGAAAAGCAACGGTTTTTCTAAATCTAAGCCACAAATTGTCATTGTTTGACCTTGTGACTTATTAATGGTCATAGCAAATGCCAAGCGAACTGTAAATTGCAAACATTTGAATGAGTAGGCGAGTCTGAAAGAATCATTGGGATCTGCGGTAGAAGTACAAACTTCACACTGAAGTTTGCCGCTTAAAATAGTGGCCTCAAGAATATTTCCCATGATTTTTTTATGAACAATCGCGTGCCCTTACATAATTTTGGCGTATTCTTAACTATTTTCCATATCGGACCGAATTGTGAATCTAAACCATTCTCGAATCCACTTGAACCCACACAAAAAATAACATCCAAATGGGTCCAGCCATTTAAGAGGATTTAAGCCACATACACACGCACAGAAGAATTACATATATAAATATATATGCCGTATCTCGTGGCGAAATGAATAATCTTTCATATTCTGTATTTAGTTTTTGTCTGATTTTGATAGAAAAATGACACGTGGGTAAAACAATTATGCGTTTTAAGATTTTTAATTAATATCTTTTTAACTAATTGCGATATTGGACCAAATTGTGAATCTAAACCATTCTCGAATACCCTTGATCTCACACGAAAAATGTCATCAAAATCGGTCCAGCCGCTTAGGACGAATTCAGTCACATACATACGCACAGAAGAATTATATATTTTAAGATTATTTAAAAAGATATTAATTAAAAACGCTAAAAAGCATGATTCGTCTGCTTTGTAGCAATAAAAACCCTGTTTGGCTAATTTGGCTGTAAATCGATTTTCGACGCCAGCTTACGTCATTTTTATAACAATAACGTAGTTGCAACAATGCAGTTGAATATTGAGTTGAATGTTTTTAATGTTTTTAATTAATATCTTTTTAACTAATTGCGATATTGGACCGAATTGTGAATCTAAACCATTCTTTAATCCACTTGAACCCACACAAAAAATTCATCAAAATCAGTCTAGCCATTTAAGTGGGTTTAAGTCACATACACACGCACAGAAGATTTGTATTGATGCGACGCTAATAATACCTTATTTAATTAATTTTATTTCTTTAACCAAAAATACTAATTTCTTAACTTTCCAGGTTCTTAAGTTAACATCGCATCATGACTTAAGTTAAAATTAGTTAAGTTCTATAGACAAATTAACATTACACTAAATGAATAGTCCGATCGTATAGTGGTAACAATTAATTTTATTGAATAACATATTTAAGTAACTATAAATTTACTTCACAACAAGATTAAAATTTAACTTAGCTTTGAGAGAGAGATGAGGTGGGATGGAGTCGGGACATGGTTACCGCCTGGAATCCCGCGGAGTCTAGATTCTCAAGGTCTGGGATCTGTTCAGTCTGTCTCTGTCTGTCCAAATCGGGGGTGCATCCCCTTTTTGTGTGTGTTCAACGACTCTTCACTTCAATATTCTAGAGCGGACTATTTGCCTTGTCCACTTAATTACCTCTGATTGGTCCGGAACCAGCGCAGAGTTACCACACAAAGTTCATTGCCTTTTGAAGCGCGGGAAAATCGATTACGCACCCCAATATTTATGAGTGCAATGATCTCCCAGGCGTGGGAATGCTGGCACTCCCTCGCTGACGAATTCAACTCCTCAGTGATGTGAAAAGAGAAACGAATTCCACCAAACTGAGTTCGAATTTTTGAAGTTCTGTTAAATATTCCTGAATGATCCGCGCCTCCCATCAGTATATATAAAGATTATATATATACACTGCTGGCCACCATAAATGCAACACCCTGAAGGAAGCATGCAAATAACATGAAATTTATAACATGCATTAGCAAAGGTGAGATATGCAAATGATTAGAGTTTCAGCGCAGACACACATCACGCGCGCCTGTGGCGCCACCTCAGAGCGCTATTTAAGGCTTGGAGATTTCGACGATTTCAAATTCGGCAATTGTGTTTTTCTTGTGGTTTTTTCAAAAAACGATTAGTTAAGTCTCGTAGAAAACAGCGATCAACTTTTGATTAAGTATCCGAGTTCGACAGAGGAAGGATAGTAGCCTACCGAGATTGTGGATTATCTTTCAGGGAAATCGGTAGTCGTGTTGGACGAAACCAAACAACTGTAATGCGGATATGTGACCGTTGGATGCAGGATGGTACGACGGACCGACGTGGTCGATCGCATCCACCTCAGTGCACCACTTCACGTGAGGACAAGCAAATTGTGCGCATGGTAGTGTCGGATCGCTCAGTCACATCACGAACCATAGCACAGCACATTGAGTCTGTAACGCATCATTCAGTGTCTGCGCGTACCATTCGACGCCATTTACAGCAGAGTGGTCTGTCCGCAAGACGTCCATTGCTTGGTCTACCCTTGACACAGAACCACAGACGTCTCCGCCGCCAATGGTGCGATGAAAGAAGGATGTGGGCTGTAGAATGGAATGAAGTTGTCTTTACTGACGAGTCATGCATCCGTCTGCAACACCACGATGGTCGGATTCGAGTCTGGAGACACCGTGGAGAGAGGATGTTGAACAGCTGCGTTATGCACCGCCATACTGGTCCTACACCGGGTATTATGGTATGGGGCGGTATTGGATATCACTCTCGCACTCCTTTAGTACGTATTGCCGGTACTTTAAACAGCCAGCGCTACATTTCTGAGGTGTTGGAGCCAGTTGTCCTTCCTTACCTTCAGGGCTTGGCCACAGCCATATTTCAACAGGATAATGCGCGACCACACGTAGCACGCATTGTCCAAAGGTTCTTCGTCAATCACCAGATTTAATTTCTTCCCTGGCCGGCTCGCTCTCCGGATCTTTCGCTGATAGAAAACATGTGATCCATGGTTGCTCAACGGTTGACCTAGATTACACCCCCAGCTGCCACACCAGATCAACTTTGATAACGTGTGGAAGCTGCTTGGTCTGCTGTACCCCAAGAACACATCCAAAGTCTCTTTGAATCAATGCCAAGGCGTGTGGCAGCGGTGATCTCTAACAATGGTGGCTACTCTGGCTACTGATTCCGACAGGAACCACACTTCACAGAAGTCTATAAATTTAATGATTTGATACTTGGTCAATATGTTATCTACAAAATAAATTTTATTGTGCTATCTCTTGTCTTTCTTGGTGTTGCATTTATGGTGGACAGCAGTGTATATATACTAGCTAGATGGCCCGGCGTTGCACGGGCTTCTTCAAGTGTACCGCTTTATGCCTTGGAAGATTCCCCTTCCCTTTCAGTGTCAGCACTTCTGTGATTTCTATATTAATGTCATTAAAACACTCTTTATCGAAGTTTCTTCCCCATCTTTGTCCTGTCGGGTGGGTCTGTTTTCTCGCCACTTAGCTTGGCGTTGCAAGGGCTTTTTCCGTGGGTACAATTTTATATCCATGTAATTTTTCTCCTTTCTCTCTGGATAACAGTATTTCTGTCTGTGTATTTCTCTGTGTGTCTTTTACTGAGCGATGTGAGTGATTTCTATATTTATGTCATTTAAATTCTCTTTTCAGAAATTTCTTCCACTTCTTTTCTTTGTCAGACAGGTTTCTTTGCCCTTCGTTCAGTCCAGCGTTGTACGGGCTTTTTTAAGTATAAAAACTCCTTTTTTTTCTCTCTGAGAGATAATATCTTTTATTTCAAATTTCTGTTTTCGATCTAAAATTTACAAAGCTAATCCAGTTTTGTTCTCAAGAAAACAATAAACGTATTTAATATTAAATAAATAATTTAGTAATAAATACAATATAGCTTTATTTTTTAAAAAAATATACATAAATTATATCCATTTTTGTTAAATAATGAATCAAAAATGTTTACCGTTAGCTATGAAACGACTGCTTTTATCTGGCTGTTTGATTTTTCGATTAAATATATGTAACTGTGAAAAAGAATTATGGAGGAAAGCCTAAAAATTTGTTTACATTCTTTGTAAAAAAAGATTTAAAAGGAAATAATACTATTTAATAAAAACAGGGCATTATTTTTCTATATATTTTAAGTTTAAGATTTTTCAGTAAATTATTTCCCTAAAAGAAAACTATCAGTAACGATGTATTATTAAAAACTAAGATCGCATTAACTATTTTATACATGAAACAATGAATACTTTCTTAAAATTCAAAGTAATAAATTGGATTTGGAAAATTACTGGAAAATTCATTATTTACAATCTTTATAAAAGAAAAAGCATTCAAAAAGAAAACATCTTTATCTGACAGAAAAATCTTTTCTCTGCTTACGTACTCTCCCAAAGTTGTTTTTCCGCACATGCGCTATAAGCGTTCAAACTCGTGCGTCCTGAGATAGCTTTCTATAATTAACTATTACCGGCATTTTTGGTGATATTTCCAATTTTTTTCATTGTACTTTTACGGCTCCCCAAGACGGAAAAAATACATTTTCTTTAAAAATATTTTATGTATAAAGAAAGCAAAATTTTTTTTAATTAAAAAATTCTAAACTTCTTTTGGAGTTTTACAATATTTTGTTTCAAATTAACATGGCAGCGTTGTAAAAGGTTAAAAAAATGTACCAATCTGCTTGAAAAATAGTTTTATCTTTTTCGGAATTTAAATTAGAAAAATTTAAACCATTGTAGAAATTGAGATTTTAAAAATATATTTCAAGTTAATCACACATGTTAAGAGCATTTATTTTTTAAACAAAGTTAATTGATTGATTGATTGAAAGGTTGAAGGGGATATAGAGCAACACAGGCTATGATTCCTCAAAAAAAAAAGAAAAGACAAGAAAAAGCCCAGTAGATTAGTAAATATAAAAAAAATTCATTCCCTTTAAAAAGACTCTGAAAGTTGATTTATTATTCATTGCTCTTTCCAAAACATCTCTAAATGTGATAGTGGAATGTGGACCAATACGAAGAGTAGACCAAAGATTATTACGATGCCTAGTATATCTAATACAATTTAATATAATGTGGTCCAAATCATTTATGCAATTACATGTAATGCACATTGTATTATCCTGTAAATTAAATTTATGTAGAAGGCCTGGAGTGATAATCATTTTACTGAAGATTCGAGTACTTAAGATTTCTTCTCTTCAATTCTCTGTCCACTTTGAAATGATATCAATGGTCAGAATATTTCCCAATTTTTCAAAATATTTGCTTGAGTAAAATGTTTCATTTATTTTTTAAATTCTATTTCGATATATATTTTTATGAATGTCTTCTGAAGCAATTCAGTCAATGTAAACATTGGACTCTGTGACCGATCTTGCGAGATAATCTGCCTTCTCATTCCAAACAATTTTCGAGTGTCCCGGAATCCAAAGCAGAATTAACTGATTAACGTAGTTAGATAGCAGGTAAATTTTGTTAACAAAAGTCTATGAATTACCTTATGGGATTTGATCGAGAAATTTTGAAGTGCAGAAAGAACAGAAAGGCTATCCGACAAAACAAGTAAATTTACATTAAATTCCACCAGATCATCTAAAGCCTGACAAATGTCCAAAGCTTCTGCAGTAAAAATGGAGTTATAATGGTTGATTCTGTAAGCAAATGAAGATTTTTTTATATACCTGCTATCGAAGTAATTTGGTGATTTTTTGAAGCATCAGTAGCTAAAATGAAAAAATTTGAAATTCCCGTTCGACCGTTTCATCAGACAAAACGCTTTTTGCAGGAATCGGTAGATTTTTATCTTGAAATTTAAACCTATTGGTATAAATTTTACGTGGAAGGTCTAAAAAGGTAATTAATCTGGAAATTGAAATAATTTGATCACCCCCAACATTTAAATCATGCAGTACACTAATGATATAATTTCTATCTTCTTCCAAAATATTAAGATTCATTGCCTCGGGGCAATTGTAATAAGGAGGAGAAAAATCACTATTGGAGATTTGAGTAATAAAGAACTTGTTTGCCAATCTTCTAATATTATCTGACAAAATTTCTTGACCAGCCAACTGTAATAGCACAATATTTGAGGTCGATTGAGGTAGACTTAATGCTATTCGGAGGGCTTTTGTTTGGATAACATTGAAAGGTTTTAATTAATTTTCAGACCATTTATTTATTATGTGACAAATACACTCAGGAACATTGAAAATAGCGACCCAAGAATGAAGCTAAGTACAATCGCGAAACTTTGCAACTAAGTAAAGCGTAATGTGATATGCAAATGATCCAAGTTTTGTGCCAATTCGCATGCTCATACACGCCGAGGTGGCTCTACAATCAGGAAGAGGGTGCTATATAAGCCAGCGCAAATTCGAAGATTCATAAACGTGACGATTACCCGCCGATTGTAGGAAGACTTTGGTAAGCGAAACATGCCAGGTAAACGTGCTAGAAGACATTTCTCACAGTTAAGCGAGTTTGAGAGAGGCCTGATCATCGGGATGAAAACTGCAAGCTGGACGACGCGACGTGTTGCTGGCCAGGTGGATCGTTCGGAATGTGCCGTTAGAAATTGTTTAGAAATTGTTGGGAGCAGTGGACACGAGAAGGTACCCACGTGCGGAAAACCGGGTCTGGAGCGACCAGGAAGACCACGAGGAGAGAGGATCGAAGGATCGTGCGGCAAGCACTTGTGGACCCCACAGTGACTCGTTCAACAATACGAGCAGACGTAGGCGTAGCAATTGTTCCACAAACAATTCGCAGACACCTTGCAGAAGCAAATCTTGCATCCAAGCACCCTTTCCGTGCACTCCCTTTAACACCGGAACATCGGCAACTGCGTCTACAGTGGTGCCAAGGCAGATCAATGTATAATGTCACAGATTGGCAAAAGGTTGTGTTTAGTGATGAATCCCGGTTTGTTTTGGGGACAGATGATAACCATGTACGGGTGTGGAGGCGCCCTGGTGAGCGGTACAATTCCCCCCCCACACTTTTCTACGTCACACTGCCCGCACAGCAGGTGTAATGGTCTGAGAGGCATAGCCTATGATAGCCGGTCCACTTTAATTGTGATGCGTGGAACCTTAACGGGCCAACGTTACGTTGATGATATTCTTCGACCCCATGTAGGACCTTTCCGAAATGGTCCCCCAGGGGCAACTTTCCAGCAAGATAATGCTCGTCCGCATACAGCAAGAGTTGCTCAAGACTTCCTACGTCATTTTCAGACGATTGTCCCCGATTTGTCCCCTGTAGAGCACGTGTTGGATCAGCTAAAACGGCAGATGCCATCGTGTCACTCTGTACATGATTTAGAGTTGGCTGTTCAAGATTTGTGGGCCTATCTGCCTCAGGACAACATAAGGTGTCTAATCAACTCAATGCCGGACCGTGTGGCTTCATGCATTGCAGCTGGAGGTGGTCCAACGCGCTATTGAAGATACCCAGCATTTATGTCGTTGCACACCCTGTATTCGTTTAATTGTCTTGTTTTTGAGATCAAGTGAATCTCTCATCTGTGTCATTATGTGTATTAAATTTCATTTCAATCCGATGCTTTCTTCTTGGGTCGCTATTTTCAATGTTCCTGAGTGTATAATTAAAAACACTGCATATACTATTATTGACTAAATTAATGAGATCCCTTGATCTTGACTCATAATGTTTATATGCCATACCCTTCAGTGCATTGATCCTTTTCAAGGCTTTACTGCTTATTTGATTTTTAATATATAAATTTTGACAACGTTTATCACAGACAAGGACAATCACAAAAACACACAAAGCGTGGCAGCCGGCTGACTACATGATTGCAGATAGAGAGTGGAGAGAGAGAGGGCAGAAGGAGGGAGAGAGAGAGGGCAGAAGGAGGGGAGAGAGAGCAGAAGAGAGAGGGCGCGTGATTTCCAGATCTCGGTTTTTATGGGCAACGGGACGTCACGTGATTTTAGGAGGTTGATGGAGATAGTTTCATAAGTTCCCGGTAGGCGGGTAACCAATTAAAATAATTACATGGTTGTGCTGAAGGACTGGACATTAAATAATGCAAGAGCTATTACAATTAAGTTATTGGAGTTATTACATGTGTGTGTGTGTGTGTGTGTGTGTGTGTGTGTGTGTGTGTGTGTGTGTGTGTGTGTGTGTGTGTGTGTGTGTGTGGACTACCTATAGAGGCATTTGATGAGTATAAGTACAATATTTTAAAAGACCTTATGATATTTAGCTACCATTCTCAGTATGAATTTACTTTTAAAGATATAAAACAGAAAATTTATGAATTACAAAAGAATTTTATCATAGTTTATATTGATAAAGTACCTGGTAACTATGCTGTGATTTGTAAGTATTTTTATTATAATATGCTTAATGAACACTTTTTAAAAAATGAATCTTTTAAAAAATTAGATTTGTCACATAATGAAATTAGTAATCGTATTATTGCTTTTTATAAAAAATTAGGTTTTTGTGTTCCTGAAATTAAGTATCCATATATATTTTTAACACCAAAATTCCATAAAAGTCCTGTTAAATTTAGAACTGTGACAAATGGTTTTAAAACATATATTGCTACTGCAGACAAATTACTTCATAATATTATATAAAACTTTATTAATCAGCAATGTAATAAAGCTATAATTAAAAATAGTAAAGATATTATAGATTTTTTCAAAAATAAAAATATTTATTCAGTTCATAGTTATGACTTTGAATATCTTTTCAATTCCATTGATATCAATGATATTATTAAAGTAATTTTAGAAAGCCACAGTATTTATAATCTTAATATTAATTTTAACAAATTTAAAACTCTCATAGGTTTTGTCTTAAAAGAAAATTACATTAATTTTTTAATGGTTCATTATATGAACATGGCCTGCTTCAAGGAGGCCCAGCAAGCAATAGTTTGGCTAATTTATATTTACACTTTTATGAATATAATTATATTATTAATAATGACTATTACATTTTTAAATATATTGATGATTTAATTATTTTTGGTAAAAATGATTATTTAAATCCCAATATTAATTTTTTTCGGCTTACTTAAACTTAGTTAAAACTAATAATAATCCAATTAAAACTAATTACTTAGATGTAACATTGTATATTAAGGATTTGAAATTACATAGTAATATTTATGATAAAAGAGATGCCTTTAATTTTAACATTCTTAAAGTGCCTTAGTGGAATTCAAATTTATCAATATCTATATATAGAAATATTATTTTTAACTATATTTATCCTAATAATGTTTTAGTTAGTGATAAAGAAAATATTTATTTAAACATTAATAACTTTATTAAACAATGTATTGGACATGGATATCCTGCTAACTTTCTTTACAATTATATTTCTAATAGTTCTCAATGATATACAATTTGTGTTAATTACTTATGACATTATGCTTTTTTTAAAAACTAATTATACAATTGTATTAAATAGATAGCGCCACATGTTTAATAAATCAATAATATTATTTAAATATTTTTAGGATTCATTTATATTTTCCACTAATAATTATATCAATATATATTTAGGGTTTTTTAAAAGTACATATATATATAAACTTTATATTATTCTATCATAATTTAACTTTATGCGGAACTGTTTCCTCTCTCTTGTATTTGGCGGGAAACATAACCAGTTGTTACACTCCCGAAGTAAGTCTTACTATCTACGTTTTGCATCGAATTTAAATCTATACTGTGAATACTAGTAGGCCAGAATTTTATAATTATATTTTATTAGTTAAATGATTTTATTATAATATTTAAATTCCTCCAAATTTTATTCTTTCCTTTCCTCTTGGTACGTAGTATGACAAACTACAGGTGAAGGTTGGCTAGCCCTAAAACTTGTTTGAACCTGCAATACTGGTTCCTAAGGCCAGGAGTTTATTATTGTACTACTGCGACTATTTCTTCCTATTTAGTATAGTTATCTTAGATTCTATAACTATCTATGTATTTTTATATTTTGGATTATATATATATATATATATATATATATATATATATCGCTTATTTTTATCAATAAATACCGCATTTTTTTAGGTATTTTGCATCTATCTGATAGCCATGATTCTTGACAAAAGCTCTAGCTCGAATTTTTCATGAAAATAAACTTTTTCTTATTACTGTGATGAAAGTTTTACTCCATTCCTCTTTAACCGTTTTCCAAAGTCCGTTCAGTGTTTTTGGATGCCGTTTCCCTAGGGCTCGTTTTATTAAAAGGAAAACACAAAAGTCCTTTGGAGAAGCGTAGGGTGATTTTACACGTGTTTCATCAAATGGAATACACTTTACTCCTGTTTCTGATTTTTTTTTCTTTTCTAAATAAGCGGCTTTTGACTCAGACGTGTGACTAGGGGCTTTGTCCATAAGAAGCTCAGCTTTATCAATGTCCTTTCCATATAAGACTGGAATTTCTTCAGTAAAAATTGGTTCTAAAATATTCTGCTGGTAGCAGACTGAATTACTTTTGGCTTTACTAGAGACTTTTCTGATTTTTAATTTGCCGTTGTAACAAAATCCTGTAACTATCATGAATCCCTTTGGAAACTTTACTGTACATTGACGTAACCATTTCGTAAGGTCATTCCCATCAGTTGAGCAATAGAAAATTGATCTTTTATTACAGTCATATATACCATGCCTCATCGAGTGTTACCCTAAATTTCCATTTTTCGGTAGCTAGGTGTTTTTTTTATATAATTTTCTACAATTTTCTTTTTTAAAAAAAGAAGACGAACTTTAGGTTTAAACATCTTTAAATCTTTATGAATGATTTTAATTACAATTCCAAAAGACATTTTTACTTTCGATATAATGAATCTTAGAATCGGTGGATTTTTTTTTAGGATCAGAGATTTCACTTTCTTTATAGTTGCCTCCGTTTGAACAGTCTTATGCATGGAGTTTCGTGGTCGTGTTTTCATTTTTACTTTCACAGCTAGACTTTTTTTCCCTTTCAAATTTATTATCTTATAAATACCATTTTTTGAAATGCAATAACTGAGATTTTTTCACCGCTTTACAATTTGTTGTCCTCGGAAAGTGCAGTTTCATAACCTTCGAGCAATCCATCAATTTTATAGGAGCCAATTTCAAAGTAACTCTATTATTTTACATTCCAATCAAAAGAAAACATTAGTAGACAATTATTCTGAAGTTGTCAAAGGTTTCACTCAAAATGCAAACGAGAAAATGAATTATAAAATCTTTTTTATTAAAAAAAATTATTATAAATTAATCAATATATTATTATTATATTATCAATATATACACAGTCCAGTCCCATTAATGTGACTACCACGTACTTTCCACGTCAGAGTTAAATAACCAATCACAGAAGGCAGGTGGCAACACAGTGCAGTTGAGCGTATATAAAGGGTGTCTGAGGGCTTCGGGAAACATTTCAATCATTGGCGTAATGCAGAAACGAAGTCCAAAAGGGCAGGATCATGGGCTTTCGGGCCAAGGGCGGAAGCATTTCCGAAACGGCTGAGTTTGTGAACTGTTCGCGTGCCGCCGTGGTAAAAGTGTACCGTGCATGGCAAAATGGGACTGTTCAAAATCAGGGACGTGGAAAATGTGGTGCACCACGGGCCATAGATGACAGAGGCGAACGACGGTTGCGGAGATGCGTTCGGGCAGATAGACGGGCTACCGTTGAGCAACTGACCACCAAAATGAACCAAGGGGCTACCAAAAGTGTCTCCCAAACTACTATTCAGCGAACATTGCTGCGTCTGGGCCTCCGAAGCAGACGCCTGGTTCGTGCATCTATGCTGACTACTGTTCATCGACGACGAAGGCTAGAATTTGCACGCCAGTACAGCAGCTGGACGTCCACTGAGTGGCGACAGGTAGCGTTTTCAGATGAATCGCGTTTTATGCTCCATCGGACAGATGGACGTTGGCGTATAAGGCGTGAAACCTCTGAAAGGAACCACCCTGCAACCATTGCCGGAACGGTCCAAGCTGGAGGCGGGAGCATTATGGTCTGGGGAATGTTTTCCTGGCATTCTCTGGGTTCACTGATCATTGTGGAAGGCACGATGGATCAATACAAGTACGCATCTGTCCTTGCGGACCATGTCCACCCCTACATGCGCATTGTTTTTCCTCAGGATGATGGCATCTTCCAGCAGGACAATGCGAGGTGCCATACAGCTGTCAGTGTACGTGCGTGGTTCGAAGAGCACCAGGATGAGTTTCCCGTCCTCCCCTGGCCAGCAAACTCACCTGACTTAAACCTAATCGAGCATCTGTGAGACCATCTCGATCGAGTTGTTCGCGCCATGGATCCTCAACCGCGTAATCTAGCGCAGCTGGCCACGGCATTAGAGTCGGCATGGCTCAACATCCCAGAGAACACCTTCAGGGACTTAAGTGACTCTCTTCCTGCACGTCTCGCAGCAGTCCGCTCTGCGAAAAGTGGTTATTCTGGCTTTTGACAGATGGTCACATTAATGTGACTGGACTGTGTATTATATATATTATCAATATATTATTATCAATATATTATTATCAATATATTATTATATTATTATTATATTTTTATCAATATATTATTATCAATATATTATTATATTTTTATCAATATATTATCAATTATAAAATCGACCTTTTATAATACTACATTTTAGTATTTTAAGGTATCCGACTACGTTCGGAACCGTGATTTTGCAAAAGCACATAAATGGATAATTTTCATGATATTTAGTGTCACTTAGATTAGAATATATGCATAAAATTGTTTTAAGGAAATTTTAACAAAAAAAATTTAGTTCAATACAATATTTTGGCAAAAAATTAACTTAGAATAATCTTTTTTCCAAATGTTCTCCATTTGTGAAAAATGCTTCTATTATAATAATATTTTGCCTGCATATAGCTCAGACCTCTCTACAGAGGCTCAACTAGAATTTTTGAAATATATAACTTACTAGTGGGATTATTCATATTTTACGACAACAGAGGGGAGCAATTTTAAGAAAAAAATGCAAATAGTTATTTCAATTGGTAGTAACTCTGAAAATAATGCGAATTTTTCAAAAATTCTAGTTGAGCCTCTGTAGAGAGATCTGAGCTATATACAGGCAAAATATGTATTATTATAATAAAGGGTGTTTTTTTAGAGGTATAGAACTTTAAATTGCAATAAAACAACGATGTATTATTCGATTGACATGAATTTTTTTTATTCGAAAAATAATCTTGTGGCATTACATTTTAAATATGATTTCTGGCATAGGACTGCCACAGCTGGCTCGGATGTAGTCCAATCTGGACGTCCAATTTTCGATGACTTTTTCCAACATTTGTGGCCGTCTATCGGCAATAACACGGCGAATGTTGTCTTCCAAATGGTCAAGCGTGTGTGGCTTATCCGCATAGACCAATGACTTTACATATCCCCACAAAAAATAGTCTAGCGGTGTTAAATCACAAGATCTTGGAGGCCAATTCACAGGTCCAAAACGTGAAATTAGGCGGTCACCAAACGTGTCTTTCAATAAATCGATTGTGGCACGAGCTGTGTGACATGTTGCGCCGTCTTGTTGGAACCACAGCTCCTGGAAATCCTGATTGTTCAATTCAGGGATGAAAAAGTTAGTAATCATGGCTCTATACCGATCACCATTGACTGTAACTTTGTGGCCTTCATCGTTTTTGAAGAAGTACGGACCAATGATTCCACCAGCCCATAAAGCGCACCAAACAGTCAGTTTTTCTGGATGTAACGGTGTTTTCGACATACACTTGTGGATTAACTTCACTCAAATGCGGCAGTTTTGTTTGTTGACGTAGCCATTCAAACAGAAGTGCGCTTCATCGCTAAACAAAATTCGCTTATGAAAATCGGGAACAACGGCAATCTCGTTTTGGGCCCATTCGACGAATCTACGCCTTGCTTGATGATCGTTTTGATGAATTGCCAAACCAAACTGAGAATAAATTACTTTACAGCTGTTAAATCGGTCGCCATCTTGGAAAGTAATGCCAACTTAAACTTCTATACCTCGAAAAAAAAAACACTCTTTAGAACCATTTTTCACAAAAGAAGAACATTTGGCCAAAATATTATATTTAAATAATTTTTTTTTGTCAAAATGTCCTTAAACAATTTTATGCATGTATTCTAATCTGAGTGACACTAAGCATCATGAAAATTATTCATTTATGCGCTTTTTTAAAATCACGGTTCCGAACGTAGTCGGATACCTTAAAGTTGAGCAACAAATCTGATACTTGATAAATTGCCCAAATTAAAACTGAAAAAAATTTAATTTTATATACAAACCTGGTGATTATTAGCTTAAGCTAGCATTCTTATTATTTTGTACATAAACGCTCTTTGTTTCAAAACTTTCGTGAAAATATTGTGTTAAGATTAGTCTGAATAACCTGTCGTGGTAACAAATGCTATCAGTATTATGCGAAAGTATATTTTGAATTAAAAAAATATTTTCTGTCATATTTAATTAAAGAAATGTTTTAATGCAGAACTTAAGTTGGAAAATAACATGTTAAAAATTAGAGCTTTACAGACATTTATAACCGACTCCGACTCTTAATTTTGAAAACATAAGTGTTTTTTTTAACCCCTAAGGCGTTTTTTTCTGTTTAAGATAGAGTTTTGAAATTTTTTGCATATACACCCGAACGTGTGTTTTATAAAAATTAGAATGGATTTAGGTCTGAGATCTCTATTTATTTATTTATATTTTGAAAATGATAAAGTTAATATTTAGAAAATTTTCGTATTTTTTTCCAGGTTTAGCTAGAAAAATAATAACTGAAATTCAACAAGTCTCTTTTAAAGTCAATACCTACTTAGGTAAACAAAGAAAAAATTTTTTCGTTTTTTAAATTTAATTAATGAATTGATGTTTGAATAAACTGTATTAACATCAAGTGTCCTCCACTACAAATTTAAAAAAATGTATTTAAAACCTAGAAAAAATTAGTTAGAAAAACGTACAGGTGCCATCTGTTGTAGGTAGCTCTAACTACGTCAGAAATATCACAGATTAAATTTAAAATTAAAAATAAAATTTAATTAATGAACTAATGTTTGAAAAACTGTATTAGCAACAAGCGTCATCCACTACAAGTTTATAAAAATATATTTGAACTTCAGTGGATGAATAAAAGTATTTTATTAACGACTGAAGATTTGAAAAAGATATCTAGATATATATTATAAATGCGAAAGTTTGTGAGGATGTTTGGGCCTCTTTCACGCAAAAACGACTGAATGGATTTTAATGAAACTTTACAGTAATATATCTTATACATCAGAATAACACATCAGAATAACACATAGGCTATAATTTATAGCATAGGCTATAATTTATAAAGATATTGTGAGAAGTGTCCAAAATATAACAATATTTGTCAAGTAAGTAAGAAATAATTTTGCCATCTGCAAGCAATTCTGGCATGCGTTGCAAAAAAGCCCACATCAGTATATATCTATCTTTTGTTTGTGAAAGAACCCTTTTTGTTTTGGGTACGCAAGGCACTCGCTAATTAATTCCTGTGATCAGCATAATCCCTAATTTTTTTTTATTTCAGAATAAAACTAGGTTTTGAAGAGAGAGGTTGTTATAAATCTCTCTTTATTTGAATGTTTTTAATGACTTTATTATGCACATTTGGTAGTAAGAAATTGATCCTTTTTCAAAGTAAATACTTTTATTGCTTCTGGTACTTACAGTAGATAAACTTTGTCTTTCACACTACATCATTTGGACAAATTTTCAAAATTTGTTTGTGGTTAGTAGTTAATTATAACGCTATAATTTTAATTGAATAGGCAGATATTGCATTTCTAGGTATAAAAATAATTATAACTACTGTACTGTATTTTTTGGAGTGAATATTGACGTCGCACTGTTCAGCTACACGAGGGCTTTTGGCAACGGACCACGTAATTTCGAACCATGGTCAAGGGACGTGCACGACACCTGAGCTGGCACACGTTTCTCCTAACTACCACACCACACCAACTTAGAAGGAATATTCTACCAATACTTAACAGGAATATTCTTTGAAATCCACTCTTCCAAGATATATGGCAGCATGGGTTCTATGATGAGTATTTTAGCGGGGAAGGTGAACAGTTTTGCAGCAGATATGCGTTTTCAGCGGATTGCAAAGATTATTATTTCTGTCCCAAAAAAATAGTTTATGTCACAATTCAAGTGTCTTATGTTTTTGTATGTTAATGAAGACCTTAGAAAACGATTTTACTATTTATTTTAAGTGAACGGTGTATATAATTAATTTTACAGTGGAATATCTTTAATTAATTTATTATCTCTAACGGATTAAATTTCCCAAAGTGGAGTATTTCGTTTATGTATATCCCTAAATTTTCAATGTAGAGATCCAAAAAAATATTGCATGAAAAAAACTGCAGTAAATCATAATGTGGTAGATAAAGCATTAACGTGCATCGCGCCCCTACACGGCGGGTCTTACAAAGCTCTAATAAAGTTCGAGCTATGAAAGTAACTAGACATTTGCAACTTGACTCTATCGTTACCATTTCGCTGTGTTTTTCATTGAATCGCCATTATAGCCATTATAATTTAAGAAACGGCGTTGCTTGCGAATATTACAATTTTAACATGAAATAAATACAACAGAAAGTAATATTAATGTATTACACTTTCAGATATAAATTATTTACACTATTTTAAGTGTTCATTACACAAAACTTTTAACAATGTGTTACTTTTGCTGAGCAGAAATCAGCTTAGGGAGGTATTTTCAAAAATCGACCCTCAAGAGTGTTACGGGGAATTATAAATAAAAAAAATCCTTTTAATCAGCTATTAGATCTACATACTTAAAATTTAACAAAGGTGTTTTTCTTTCTTTCTTTTTTTGTTTAGCTGAGATATGCAAAAAGCTTTTTTTGTTTAATTTGCAATTCACGTAAAATTATCTCATTAAAAACTTCTTTATCCTTCAATCTGTGTTGTTTAATTTTTCAGTTCCCCCGTGCGAAGAACGGGTATACCAGCTAGTATATAAATAAATATAGGAAGTGAGTCAACTAATAGTAGAAATTGAACAAGGGACCATATATTCAAATCCTTACTAACTTTTGTTCATAATAATCTAAGAAACATAATTCATTTAAAAAACGACTAAAAAATTTTAAAAACTGAGCATTTTATAAAAATTTGAAAAAACTTGAAAAATTTTGAAATTTTTAAATTTGTAAAATTGTCAAACTGACTTTTTACTTTCAGAATCAACTTCATAATACAATCTGATTTTAATACAATTTTTTACTCTTACTGTCCAAATTTTTTTAAAGGGTACGTAATTACGTAGCCTTAAATTTCAGAATAGAGATCAGCAGTTGCTAATTACTGATTTTGTTGCATGAAATTGAATTCTCGAGCGTCGCCGTCTTTCCGACGGTAGCTGCAGATTCTACTTTTTAATAATAGTGTCGTAAAATGCAATTGTTGAGAGACCATTTAGAATAAACCTGTTTTTTTTTAAGAGGCTTTGTTCCATGAATGTCTGTGTGCGTTTCTCATTATCGAAATAATAGAAAATTCTTATTTAATATATATAATTAACCAAAACAATCGAACTAATTTTTTTTTAAATTCGCCATTTTTTTTTCTTTTTATTTAATTACGCTTCATGTGCGTGAGAGGTAATCAATTCAGATTATTTCCATAAAAGCTCGATCGCGAAAAATTTTACTTTTCTGATCTACGCATTTTCTGTGTGTACACATCTTTCCCCCCACCACAACTTTTTCCCCTTTCACTTTGTAAATGATATGCTAATATTATTCCATGTGCATGGATGTTTCGATTGCGAAAGTTGCAGATCCTTTCTATTGAGCATGTGTGGTAGGTAAAATGAGTTTTAAGTAAAATATTTTTAAAACAAGCGTGTAGTGTTGGATATTCATCATGATAATTTATATTCGAATATGATTAATCTAAAAAATCTCAGCTACAAAATAAAAATTTCAATTAACGCAAAATCCGGCATATAACCTGCATTTTCAACACCAAAAATGAGATCGAAATTTACAGGTGCGTGTTATACGCCGGGTTTAAAAATGATAGCTCGAAAAAGAAAAAAAACAGATGAGCAAAGAAAAAATTATTATTCTAAATATAATGAAATACTGTTTATTCTAATGAAATAACATTTCTTATGACCTTAATGTATCCGACTACTCTAAAATCATGATTCTTTTTAAAAATTGACAGTTTTTTTATGATTTTATTTTATAGGCCTTCTTATTAACTTTATAAAAATATCAAGTTTTTTATTTTCCATTCACTAGAACAAAACTACAAGTGTTTTAGTAAAAACAGATGCCATAACTTTACATAAAATGTCAAACTTTAAAATGCGTTTTACTCGAAGTGTGTTTTTTTCGAAAAGTTCAAACGGGGACAGTGATTGCTCAAAAAGTTTTTGAAATAATTTGCTGAAATTTTTTGTGCATGTTCTGCATAGCAGAAGTGTTTTAACATTCAGATTTATCAATCGCTGTTTTATTACAAAATTTGCAGTTCTTTATGTGAATATAATCACTGTTTGTTTAAGCAATTACATATAATAACTAAAATAAAGTGTTCTATTTTTTTAAAAAAAATATCTCTTATCCTGACGGTCATTTCAGAAAGTAATAGCAAAGTAAAAATGAAAATTTGTTCATTTACTATTTGTACAGAGCGGGCCCATTTATGTAGTTTTTTTTTGTCAATTGTTACCTATTTGTTCCCATTTTAGTAGTAATAATTTATTTTTCTCTTCTTAAATTTTAGTCTTTTTTTCTTAAAATGTTCTAAATAAATCTAAAAACCATAAAAAAAAATCTCCATATCTCCATTTTTTAAAAAAGAAGTTTCGCAAGTAGTCGGATATCTTAAAGGTTTGTAAAGGGTGTTTTTTTAGAGGTATAGAACTTTAAATTGCAATAAAACAACGATGTACACTGGTGTGCAAAAATTAAGGACGACTGTACATCTAATAGTTTAGTAATGGAAATAATTATCTATAATGCCCCTTAAACCCCCGAAACGCCCATTGGGTTTCGAACTTTGCAGAATCCGTTCTTAGCTGACGTCTACTCCATGCACCTACCTACCAAATTTCAAGTCTGTAGGTTTGATAGTTCCAGAGATATCGTGATTAGTCAGTGAGTCAGTGAGTGAGTCGCTTTTCTCCTTTATATGTATATATATATATATATATATATATATATATATATATATATATATATATATATATATATATATATATATATATGTATATGTATGTAAAGTATATATATATATGTAAAAGTATATATATATATATATATATATATATGTATGTAAAGTATATATATGTGTATGTAAAGTATATATATATATGTAAAGTATATATATATATATATGTAAAAATATATATATATATATATATATATATATATATGTAAAGTATATATATATACACTGGTGTGCAAAAATTAAGGACGAAGTCGAAACATTAGCATATCAGCTGAACGAAGAGGCAGAGTGGACAGAAAGACCAATCAGGATATTAAGTAAGGTGATGTACTACGGTAGCACATGCGCAGATATGCAGGTAGACGTAATGGGGGAGTGTCTGAGTAGTATAAAGCATGTTGTCGGTGTAAGATCAGTATTTCTGGCAAAGAGATTGCACGCTGTATAGCAGTTAAAATCACACCGAGTTGCTGCCTCAGCGAGAAATGGCGAATAATCAATCTGTTAGACGACATCTGGATGCTTTTACCCGAGGTCGAATCATTGGGAAGTTGGAGGAAGGCCGCAGTGTGACAAGTGTGGCTGCAGAGTTCGGAATTTCTCACAGCATCGTTTCAGGACTTTGGAGACAATTTCAAACTACAGAAACAGCTATCCGGGGGTTCAGTAGTGGTCGTCCACGAGAAACCACACCTGCAGATGACCGGTACATTGTCTTACTGGCCAGAAGAAACAGGCGGCAGACAGCGGGAGAAATCGCTAGACACACGACACAGGCGACTGGACGACCGATATCGCGTTTTACCGTGGCCAGAAGACTGCACGGTGGTGGTCTGTTTGCACGACGCCCTGTACGGTGTGTACCTTTAACGCCTGCCCATCGGAGAAGGCGTTCTCTGTGGTGCCGGGAACACTGGAATTGGAGAGACAATGAATGAGGACGAGTACTCTTTACAGATGAGAGAAGATTCAGTTTGAGTAGCGATTCTCATCGCATACTCATCTGGAGAGAGCGGGGAAGCCGCAATCATCCCTCGAACATCATTGAAAGGGACAGGTATGGAGGTCGCGGTGTTCTCGTTTGGGGAGGCATCATGCTTGGTAGTCGTACAGACCTTCACATCTTCGACGCAAGTTCAGTCAACGGGACCCGTTATTGTAACGAGATTCTTCTTCCATATGTGCGTCTTTTTAGAGGCGCTATGGGTCTGCAGTTCCTTTTCATGGACGACAATGCACCATGTCATCGCCCAGTAGCTGCCGAACAGCTCTTAGAGAGTGAGGATATTGAACGTATGGATTGGCCGGCACGATCTCCGGATCTCAATCCCATCGAGCATGTATGGGATTTTCTAGGCAGACGCTTGGCAGCTCGTACCTTACCACCAGTAACGATTCGGGAGCTTCGATTGGCGCTGCAAGACGAATGGGCTGCAATGCCTCAACAACTCATTGACACCCTCATTCTCAGCATGGGCAGACGCTGTGAAACCTGCCTAGCAGTCAGGGGAGATCATATCCCCTACTAAAGACCGGATGTTTCTTGCTGGACACCCATCACAGGGATGTTTCGGCCTTCAGTCGCATTGCGCTTCATGCTACTTTTTCAATCAAGCTTCTTTTTATCCCTCTGATTTCTCTTTTAGTAAGTGTTGCTTACATTACACATGTCCTTACGTATTGGGGATCTTACGGTATTAAATGTGTTGATTTGGAAAGTTTTTGTACAAAGTTATATTGAAAAAACCGTCTCGTCCTTAATTTTTGCACACCAGTGTATATGCTTTAAAACGTGAGAATATATAACTAAATACATGACTAAACGTGAGAAAAAAAACCTTTTCAAGTTTTGACACAAATCGCCAAAAATGATGCCAAGAGGCTGTATTTGTAATTCTTTGAATAATTAGTTTAAATCAATTAATTTTTTTAATTATAATTAAATTATTGTATTGTCATCCAAAACAATCATGTATATAAAATTTCAGCTCATTAAGTAAAATTCTTTTAAACTTATTTTAGTGGTGTAACGCCAAATTTTGAAATTGTTAAAAATGTACCTCAACTAAAATAAAGTTCGAGAATCATTGCTCTAGTCCCTGTGTAATATTTAACTTAAAGCAACATATTCCATGTTTGCAACTATTGATAAAATTTCATCTTGAATATTCATTAGATCTTATAAAACCATATCAAAAACATTAGATAGCCATTGGCTAAGAGAATAAAATGAGCGAATAAACGTCATCTATGCCATTTGTGTATGTGATTGTGGTTTAAAATTATGAGCTTTATCACAAACAATTCATTGAGTAATTTCAAAGCGAATGTCAACAAACGATATCAAGTTGAGTTCTTTTTCAAATGATTTTCTTGGATACGTACAAAGCCATGTAGTGTTGGAATCAAACGATGTGTTTTGCCAAACTTTCTAATACTTATTCTGTTTACTGGTATTTCAAGAAAATGAAGACGAATACACAAGTGTTTATTTATGTCGCATTAGAGGGAAAATTACCCATTGAACGATTACGGCGAGAAAATCAAATAATAGAATTTTTGGCAAACTTTCAGTTGCAGCTTATTTATTTATTTTTGAGAAGAAAACGAACACGAAAACGGCGCTGGTGAATTTCGTTCAACTCTGAATTTTTATTTTATTCTTATCCATTTGTAATACATGAATGAAATATTTTATTCAATTGTTATATTAAAATCAAAACATTTCCTTCAGTTAATATATCTTTATGTATTTATGAAAACAAAATCAATCAATCGATTGTTAATAGAAAAGCCATTCTGCATAGTCCTTTACGTCAGAAGAAATGAGAAATTTAAAACATAATGTTGCTTGCATGCATATTTTATATTAAATTATATTAACAAATATGATGCTTCAATAAAACATGTAACAACTTTAATTTTAACGTTTCCGGGTATATATTGCTTGTATATTATTCTTAATTCCTTTTTTCTTACTATAAAAATGAATAATTTTTTGAACTCTCTGATAAGTCTTTTTTTAATTAATTATTCATTTCGTTGTGTAAAGTGTTAATTCATTTGGAACAATATTCATTTTTAAAAGTATGCAGTAAATTAAACACTATTTTATTAATACAATCGGACCTCCATTTTATGAGTCTCTATTTTGCAAACTTGAGAAAAGTTTTTCGGCCTTTTTCCTGGAACCAAGAGCATTCCACGAATTTCTTCGTAAAATAACCTGAAAATAGCGAAGTGCATTTTCTATTTAACAAACTTTTTCTCTTGTGATTTGATTTTTTCCCTCCCTGTTTTTAAAATAATTCTGGAAATTTTAAATTATTTTCTTTCAACTTATTTTATGGTGAACAATGACCTTGAACTGGTTTTAATAGGTGTCTAACTCACCTAAAGTAATAAAATTGCTGCAATTTTTCAAATAAAACCACCAGATTTTATTAGTAATTAAATTTAAAGACACATGTGGTAATGTAGATTTAAAATTAGAAAATATCATTAAATTTAATGTAAAATTTATTGGCATCATTCATTAATTTTAATATAAAATTATTCCTTAAACTGAAAATATATACAGTGTGTATTCCTGAATAAACTTTTCTTTTAAAACTTTTTTCTCTATCCTCTTATAACGTCATTACTCTATTTATAATATAAAATCTTGTCACGAGATTTACCTGTATAGATAAATAAGTAAATTAAATAACTTGATCTGATTGATTTTAATTTTTAAAATTTTCTAACTAAGTAAATATGAGTACTTAAATCTCGCGATAAGCTTTTATATTATAAATTGTGTAATGACGTTATAGTTGATAGTAAAAAAAGTTTTAAAAGAAAAGTTTATTTTATTCTTTTAAGTGCATTTAAATAAAAAAGCTTGCTTTTAAAAAAGTTTTTTTTTACTTTTAATTTTATGTACTTCGTTTTCAAAACAAAAGTAGACTCCTCTTTAAGCCTAATTATGTTCGGCATCCCCCTCTCTGACTTGTGAACTCTCTGCTCTTTATTCAAACTGTCTTTTATCTTTTTCAATTCCTACTATTAACTCACACTCTATATATTTATTTATCTTGGTGGAATTTTCAATCGTTAATAAAATACATTTGAAAGCGTTCAATAGAGCTGAAATTTTGTATACATGATTATTTGGGATGACAGTACAATAATTTAATTATAATTAATAGAAATTAATTGATTAAAACTAATTATTTAAAGAAACATAAATACAACCGCGTTGGCGACTTGTGTCAAAACTTGAAAAGGTGTTTTTTTTCTCACGTTTTAAAGCATTCAGTTGAACTGCAAATTTTATATACACGATTGTTTTGGATGACAATACGATACTTTAATGACAATGAATAAAAATTAATTACCACTTAATGTTGTGATTCTATCATATGTATGTACATATTAATGTTAATTGTAACTATTTAATAAAAAGTAAAAGTTAATAAAACTAACTTCTAATGAGCTGCGAATTGATCATTAACCATTGCAGACCTAGTACATCCTCCGGAAGCTGGCATCTGTTTTTAGTGCGCCATCATATAGGCGGATACCAATCACCACAGGTAACTTTGACGCCCAGTTTCTTCCCTAGAAAGAGGCACCTGAGCTCTGACGATGCGAACCTGTACTAGGATTTAAATTTGCGGATAGCATCCAAGACAAACAGGCACTCTAGGGATCGTTTACATGCCGTATAATCATACAACATGGCCGCTGTCGATTTTCTGCATCATGAAAATCCACCGATTTCGGCCAGGATTGAACCCACAACCTTGGGTACATAAGGCCAGCGACAAACCAACCACGCCACCCAGATGGCACTTATTAAAAAGTAATTTAATAAAAAGTAGCTAAAATAAAAATTTTCTGTGTTGATCTAAGTAGGAATTGACTTAAATTTTTTTTATATTACTTGTGTGTGTGTTTTGTAAATAGTTAAATGTTGTAAATAGTGTGATCCTTAATTTTCTTTATCTGAATAAATTAATTATTTGTTTAACTTGGTTACAATGTTTTTATTTTGTTCAAAATTCATTTTACCCCTAGACACCGTCCAACTTATATAATAAACAGATATTAAAATTTACAAAAAAAGTATGAATAATTAATTTTTTTAACAATATATATTGTTTATGAAATTAAAATTTATTTCATGTGGTTTCTAAAGTATATTAAAAAACGAATCTCTAACGAATTTTCTACATGACGAGAGCTTTTTTTCGGGATTTAGCGACTTCGCTAAGTATAGATCCGGCTGTATTTTCCCGTTAACTGTTTTCAGTCCGAGATTTTCTGTTTTATTTTTTTCACAAATAAAAAGTATACATGTAGGAGCAAAATCTCAAACATTTCAATTTAAAATTCATATTGCTTAGTGCAATGTTTCTGGGAAATTTTTAAGCCTCGATCCGGAATGATGCAATAATTTTAAACTCGTGATAGAAGAAAAGATAAATTGATTAACGCATAGATTAAATAACAGCATAGCGTAAAATATATAATTTTCATGATATAAAATTCAATTCTAACGTTAATGATGGTATTGAACCTTATTAACAAATGTAATCCATAAGATTCTAGAGAGCTTCGTCTTAAAATACACATCGAAATCTCATCTGATCTTGGAATAAATTACTTCTTGAATTTCTTTTCTGCTTAAGTTAACATAAATGAGGTTTTAAATATATTAATAATATAATGATAATAATATTAAACAACGTGTATTAAATTTTGATTAGATATATGATATATTTATCAATTCGATTTTCAATTAAAAAAATGCTTTGAAAACGAGAGATATTCTTATACTTTGAAGTAAGCACACATTAATGAGATACCATCTTTTTCCGAAAAAACTGTGCAATCTGAATATTGTAATTCAACGAACGTTCTCGCTAAAAAGACGGTAAGAATTTAATTGACTACTGATTTTGTATTTGAAGAAGGATTTTCAGAAATAATCACCAGAACGGAGGACACACATTCATATTATGTACGCATGTAAGACTTTGAGTGATTAGTTTCCTAAAGCTACTTTGTTTCTTATTTAATACAATATTTTATACATTATAGATTGAATTTGATAAAAATATCGTTTGGCAACTTTTTCTTTAATTAAAAAAAAATTAATTTCAAGAAAATTCATATTCTTGATGTTTTAGAGAGCGACTCTTTAAAAGAGAGCGACTCTTTAAAAGAGAGAGACTCTTTACGAAAGACCATTTTTTTAAAAATGGTCTTTAAAATACTTTCTCTGCCTTTCATAAAAAAAAGTTGTTCTACAACTTCCTCATGACTCAATGCTCGGAATTCAGCAGAGAAAGCAAAATGTTTGTTTTGAGGATGCATTCCTGCCACCTCAAACACTTTAGACAAAGAATGGGTTCAAAAAGTAAACAGTTTCCAAGAGTTTTTTGAAAGGAATAAAGAGAAGCAAAATATAACTTGTTTATATAAATTGATCTTAGAAAAAATGCTCTGAGAGATACACTCATGGACAAAAAAAATTAGAACAACAAGGAGTCGTCAAAAGGAAACGAAATTTTACATACGTAATGACTACTTTGATAAAAAATAAATGATTAGAAAATCAAAGAAAAAGGATAATTTATTTCAGAGAAAAAGGCAAAAGAACGGAGGATTTAATACCCTGTAGAACCCCCTCTAGCGCGAATACACGATGAGATACGATCGGGCATTGAGGCATACAAGTTCTGTATGATGTCTTGAGATATTTCGTTCCATATTTGCTGTGATCTTGTCTCTAGTTTGTTTAAACTCGTGAGATGCCCAACTTGCCGTCTCAAATAATCCGAGATATGCTCGATTGGAGACAAATCTGGGGATCTGGCAGGCCAAGGAAGGGTAGTAACAGTGTGGAGACAGTCTTGTGACACCTTAGCCATGTGAGGGCCGAGCATTGTCTTGTTGAAAAATAACTCCTGGGAGCCGTTGCATGAGTGGCAACACATGTGGTTGCAGGATGTCATGGATATACCACTGGGTTGTCATGGTGCCACGGATCAATACTAGGGGTAACCATGTATTGTAGACAATGACACCCTATACCATCACACCAGCTGTGGGGGCGGTGTGTCGCTGTAAAGCAAAGGCAGGATTGAGACGTTCACCATAGGGTCTCCACACAAGAACGCGATTGCCATCACTGCTGAGATTGAGCCTGGATTCGTCACTAAAGACGACCTGGCTCCATTCTGCTGCAGTCCAGCTTTCTCGTGCGTGACACCACTCCAAACGGAGGCGTCGATAGGTGACCGTCAAGGGCAGTACACGTAATGGGCGCCGTGGTCCCAAATGTCCTTCTGCTAGACACCTTCGCATAGTTCGAGAAGACATAGGTGCCCCTTATGAAGTTGTTACCTGTGCCTGGATGGCGGCCGATGAAGCAGTTTGCTGTACGCGTGTATTTTTTACGATGTGATGGTCTTATTGACGTTTGATCTGGCGAGGACGTCCTGAGCCTGGTCTTCGTGTGAATGACTTCTCTCGGATCCACTAGTCCCAACATCTCCCCACAACACAATCAAAGCGGCCTAATTCATGAGCTACTCCCCACCCAGCTTCCCTCATGCCGATGATTCTCCCCCCTCAAACTGCGGCAGCTGTTCATATTGTCTTCGAAAACGGCGTAATGGCATGCCTACCTCAGCTCTTGCTTTGTAAACGATTCAGCACACTCATACAAGTTTTTGTTACCTGTTATATACTCCACGGATAACGACGTTAAACGACCTCTACCGGCTATACGTAATGCGCAATCATCTGCATTTCTAATCATTTGCACATCTCTCTAACATGTACCTTCATGCCAAGTTTCGTTACGATCCCGCAATTATTTCTTTGTGTGTGCTAAGTTTCTTGTCCAGGATTGTATTTTAAACATCTATGTGTTTAAATTTTAAATCTTACTAATACACTGCTAGTCACACAAAATGTAACACCCTGAAGGATACATGCAAAACATGTTAAATTTACATCATGCATTGGCGGGGATGAAATATGAAAATCATTAGCATTATTGAGCAGGCGCACATCACGGGCGGCCGTAGAGCCACCCTCAAGCGCTTTTTAAGGAGAAAACAGATGGGCGATTTGAAGTACCGGAATTGGTTTTTCGTGCGGGTATTTTTTTTCGTAAGTTATTTACCTATGCCTCGTGGAAGACATCGAGCGTCTTTTCACCAAGTTTCTGAATTCGACCGAGGAATAATAGTAGCCTATAGCGACTGCAAATTACCCTGCAGAGAAATCTGTCAACGTGTTGGACGAAACCAAGCAACTGTGATGCGGATCTATCATCGCTGGATGCAGGAGGAAACGATGAATCGACGGGGCCGATATTACCCACCTCGTTGCTCCAATGCCCATGATAATAGGCGGATTGTGTGCATGGCGGTGATGGATCACGCAGCCGTTCCACGAGCTATATCACAACAAATCAGTCTGTTACACATCATGCGGTGTCCGCTGGTTCCATTTGAGCCGTCTGCAGCAAGCAGAGTGGAAAGTCCGCAAGGCTTCCATTGCTTCTTTCACCCTTGCCTGGAAAACACAGGCATTTGCGCCGCCAATGGTGCGATGAACGGCGGGCATTAACAACCAAATGGAACGACATCGTTTTCATTGACGAATCCCACTTCTTTCTGCAACATTACGATGGTCAGAATCGAGCTTGGAGACACTGGGGTGAGAGGCTGCTGAACTGTTGCGTTAAGCATCGCCACGCTTGTCTTGCAACCGGTATCATGGTTGGTTATGCGTGGTATTGGATTTTACTGCTGTACCCCTCTAGTACGCATTGCTGGTACACTGAACAGCTAGAGCTACATCTCTGGGTGTTGGAGCTCGTGATCTTCCCATACATTCAGCGCTCGCCATCTGCCATATTCCAACAGGGTAATGCGCAACCACACGGAGTACGCAATGTTCAAGAGTTCTTCTTTACTCATCAGATTGAATTGCTTCCTTGACCTGCTTGTTCTCGCGATATATTGCCAATCAAAAAGGTGTACTCAATGCTTGCACAACAACTGACCCAGGATACACCACCCACTAGTACACCAGATAAACTTAGTCAATATGTGGATTACTATACTCTAAGAATACATCCAAAGCCTCTTCGATTCTATGCCGAGATGTATGGCTACAGTTATAGCCAACAATGATGGCTACACTAACTACTGATTTTGTCATCATCCACGCGTCACAAAAGGCTGTAGTTTTAATCGTTTGATCTTTGTACAACATGTTATCTGCCAAATAAATATAGCTGTGATATCTCTGGTCCTTCTTGGTGTTGCATTTTGTGTGGCCAGCAGTGTACATTAATCATATGATATTATGACGGGCTCGTCACGTTTTCTACTAAAATCTCCTCTTGGGATTTTTGGTGCCGAAAAAGGCAAATTCTTTCCAACCAAATCCAGAAGCGAAACGTGAACATGCAAATTAGAAACCTTTTAAATAGCAGAAGTTTAACGTAAGCGTATGACCTATTGGGAAGAGATTATGCTAGTCTGGTTTAAGCGTGTGAACTGATAGAAGGGAAGAAAACCGTTGTTGATTGTGAAGCTATCCGTGACAGAGCGATTGAGTCAAGGTGGATCCAATTCCACAAGTTATTCTAGAGATATTGAGGATTCGAGAGGATTGCGGTTAAACAAGAGATTAAGGTAGGATAATTCTGTTATCTATTAGGACTGTGTATAAGTTGAGATTAGGAATAGGCGGGAAGAAAGTGATTAAAGTCGCGCTTATTTAGTAATACGTATTGTGTGTTTTCTGACCTCAGATTCGCTAAGTTATAATATAAATATTATCATTGTAAATGTTTAAGTTAAGATCTTAATAAAGACATTTTAAGATCATGACAACGCCTGGTTCTTCATTCATTCCCACACCTCTAGATCACAAAATTAACTTGGGAATGAGGGAATACTTCACAATATCTTATAACAACTACGAATATTTATTTAAAAAAGAGCAAAAACGTTGTGTTTTTCCTTATTATGTTTTGTTTCTGTAAATAGAGTGGGTATTTTCTTTTTTTTTCCCGTCTTACAAATGATTTTAGTTAGTTGAGTAATCATTACATTCTCCTGTTTTTTCTGGGTTCAAGGGAACAATCGTATTAGCAGTTTGTGAAGAGGTTCTGGGACAAAAAATTTTTTTATGAAATCAAATACGCGCGCGATAAACGTATTTTCAATACATAGCATATGTAAAAAAAAATACTAATATGCTGATAAATGTAATTAATATCTGGAAATTGATTATATCCTCTTATAAACCCGTCGGATCTGCTTTTAATCATTATTTATCATAAATTTGTTAGTTCATGGCTCATAGTATTATGATTTTAAAGCAAAAGTAAATTAAATAATTTTTTCCCTGGACAACTGTCATAAAACTTAGTGATTCCCACATTTCAGATTTATAATAATGACTCATAATTGTCTTAATAATTATTATTGAATGTAAAACAACAGGAATAGTTAAATCTGTTGCTTACAATATAGAGATAAGAGAACAGCGCCGGTTTACCCATTGGATGCTTCGGGAGGGCACCTAGGCGCCTGGATAAGCTGCACTTGACCAGATTTTCTGGTTATAAATTTTGATCACCCAGTGTTAAGGAAGCCTGAAGGTTTTCGGTGCCCAGGGACCGAAATGAGCTTAAATCGCCACTGTAAGAGAATAAAGTTAAAATTTTAATTAAACTTAATAAAAAAATTACTGTTGAACTGGCATTTATGTGTTTAACAATTGCATATACAAATTTATAAAATTTACAAAATCCCCGAAATAAATTTAGGAAATCTGGAGCAACACAATATTTTAGAGCTCACAAGAACTTATGTTTATACATATATATTCACGCTCAACTCTGTTTTTATACGATTTTTATTTAACATAAATTAGAAGAAAAACCTGATTTCTCTTTCTAAACGACGTATTTTGATTTTGTCAGACTCTAAAAAGAAAATTTTCCTTTTCTTTTATTTTTATGACTGCGGAATTGGAGACGAAAAATACAATGCGATTTTCGTTTGTGAGAATTCCCCAAAGTTAATAAACTGAATATGGAACTTTGCCTAATTTGCGAATATCAAGATGTCGGCCTCTCGAAATCAAACACGGCGATTAAGTTACGGAAAAGAATAAAAAATAAGGTCAAGACACGACGAGGAGAGTTAAATACTGGTACTCTTTTCCCTCTTGCATCCACTCAAATATCGCCACCAGAGAAGGCTAGTCCTAATTTTGTACAAGAGATTACAAAAAGAATTTCGCCAATAGAAATACAGCAACCAAGACATTTCTTGTGATAGCAGTGTTAGGCAAATGTATGCGTTTATTCAGAGGCATAACGGAGAATTTTAGGGCCTCCCCCTGCAAATTCAGGGACCGAAGATGTACTTGGTGTGAGTCAGGCTTTGGGCCCCCAACCACGATGGGACGTGTACGTTACGTCACTGCATTTATTGTCAGAAAATGTGTGTAAATAAAATCTTTTTATGTGTAACTCATTATATGCCTAATTTTTGTATTCATAAATTAATGACGTTTTTTCTCTTCAAATGATATTTTACTTTGTATGTGATCTATGTACAATCTTAATGAAACAAAAGGCTTAAGATCCTACCATGAGAACTTATGATTTATTGTATTATTTTACCTGACTTAGGTTCGGAACCAGTCTTCTATTTTTCCTTAAGGTATTCGACAACGTTCGGAACCGTGATTTTAAAAAAGCACGTAAATGGATAGTTTTCATGATATTTAGTGTCACTCAGATTAGAATACATGCATAAAATTGTTTTAAGGAGATTTTGACAAAAAAATATTTATTTAAATATAATATTTTGGCAAAAAATTAATTTAGAATATTCTTTTTTCCAAATGTTCTCCTTTTGTGAAAAATGGTTCTATTATGATAATATTTTGCCTCTATGTAGCTCAGACTTCTCTATAGAGGCTCAACTAGAATTTTTGAAAAATTCACATTATTTTCAGAGTTACCACCAATTGAAATAATTATTGGCGTTTTTTTCTTAAAATTGCTCCCCTCTGTTGTCATAAAATATGAATAAACCCACTTCTAAGTTATATATTTCAAAAATTCTAGTTGAGCCTCTGTAGAGAGGTCTGAGCTATGTACAGGCAAAATATTATTATAATAGAAGCATTTTTCACAAAAGGAGAACAGTTGGAAGAAAGATTATTCTAAGTTAATTTTTTGCCAAATTATTATATTTAAATAAAAATTTTTTTATCAAAATGTCCTTAAAACAATTTTATGCATATATTCTAATCTAAATGACACTAAATATCATGAAAATTTCATCATGAATACATTTATGCGCTTTGCAAAATCACGGTTCCGAACGTAGTCGGATACCTTAAATGCAATATACGAGGTGTGGCAATTAAATAAACGGATAAATCTTAAAAATTAGCTTTATTGAAAATAATGTACAAAAAACTTTTAATCCCCTTCATACTCCCCTTTCCAAACAATACATAGCTGCACACGAATTTTCCAAGGCTCAAAACAATGCTGCGACTCATTAGGTGTCACCATCTTCAGCAAGTCTGCCGTTTTTTTGGTTAACCTCTTCTACAGACTGAAAATGTGTTCCCATCAATGCATTTTTCCCTTTAAGAAACAGGTAGAAGTCATATGGTGTGAGATCTGGTGAGTACAGTAGATGCTCAAGCACAGTAATGTGTATGTCTACCAAAAACTGTTATACGTACAAATAGCGAAATGTGCACTGGGGCGTTGTCTTGGTGCAAAATCCACGTGCTGTTGCTCTACAGAACTGGACTTTACTTCCTAACTCTTACTCTAAGTTTTCTCAGGACCTCAATGTAGTACTGCTGTTTTACTGTTTGGCCTAGAGGTACCCATTCAGTCAGGATGATGACATCAAAATCAAACAAAAAACGATGACAATGACCGTTTCTTGATGTCACCAGATCGACCAGAGCGTACATCATCTTCAACAACCTCCCGATCTTCTGAAAATCGTTTGTGTCATTCAAAAATTTGACTATGTGACGTGGAACTATCTCAAAATACCTTTTTTAACACTTTAAAAGCATCTAGTTGGAGTTGGGGTTTTTTTTATTTCACGAGGAATTTTAGAATTCATGCGCAGCTCGATTTTTAAATTAATCATGATCGGGGCACTTCGACATAACAACGTCTAATACTCAAACAAGGATAAAAAGCACACTGAGTTAGATGGAGGGACGTAATAACGGGCCACCAGCACAGGAAGAATCAAGTTCAACTACAGTAGAACCTGTTTCTGTGCGGTCTTTTTTTATGCTATTTGTTTTGTGCGGTTTTATTTTTGTGCGATCCTTTTTTTATGCGGTGCATGAATTTCAATGGCTTTGGCGTCACTGTAATGTTTTCTATCTATTTACCTGTGGCGTAACGAAGAATGTTGGGATCCCCCCTCTCACCTGAAAGTCAGGTTTTTCTTTAATATTTTATAAATTGGGTAAATACGTATTTAGCGTAAGTCAGGCCTTGGGCTCCTAGAGTCCTGCCCCCCCCACACCCATGATGCGAGGGTGTACGTTACGCCACTAAAATGTAGACACTTCAAGACGCTCTGTTCATTTGTTATAAACAGTCTCCCGACAATGCGCATTCAGTTGCTTTCTCTCAACGCTCCAGCAGCCCGCGCTTTATTGAAGGCGAGACTTTCAATGACAGTGACATCATCAATAATTTGATAGATTATGAAGACGGGCAAGAAGAACCGGATTCCTTGAGAGCGGATAAAAATATGCAGGGATCCAGCTTTCCAACAAATCCGAAAAGCATTTTTTTAAAATAGATACCAGTTAAGAAAGGAGTATAAAATTCCAGAAAGGGCTTCAATTGTGAATATCTGCTTATTGTGACATTTACAAGCAACTGACCCCCCGACCTTCGTCACAAAAATTTATCTCTTACTTTATGTTGCCAAAAAAATAAATCAATTGAAATTGTACCTTCAAGTGACGAAAGCGATTTTGATCTTATTCATTACTGGGCTTTGGATTACGATGAGTAGCAATGAATTATATATGTACATTTTGAAAACTTATCAATGAGAAACTATATGTTTTTAAAATGTTTCCATGTGTAATATTTAATTATTTATTTTGTTATATGGAAGTACTCTTACACATAAATTTCGTAACTAATTGGCATATTTTATAAATGTGACTTTTTGTAATATTTCCACGAATTAGTTTGTTTTATGAAAGAATTTATGAAGTTTTTGAATATTTTTTGTACGTTTATTTTTATGCGGTCCCTATCTACCGCACAAAAACAAGTTTAACTGTATATTCCATTCCTACTACTTTACACCATGCCTAACTGCTAGGGTATGCGAAGTTCAGGAATTTAATTGTAACATCCTGTATTTTTTACATGAATTTTTTTTCACACGTATTTGTCGGGAATGTATCTTCCGTGCAAAAACAGAATGAAGTGTGCGTGATGAATGGATCGCATCAAGCGAATCTGTGAGTTTCCACAGAAATTCCTTTTCTGGAACTCACCTGGGGATAATAAATAATTAAGGAACAAATTTTTATTGATTTCTCGAAAAATCCTCACCAAAGAATAATAGGTAAGTTAGTTATAGAACTTGTTTGTTTTGTTCTATTGCTGAACAAAAAAAAAAAAAAAAAAAATTGTATGTTGTATACATAAAATATTAAAAAAAATGATTTTAAAATGTTTTTTTTTTTTTTTTGTGATAAAATAGAACAATCCAATCTGAATTTCTTTCATGAAAAATATCCCTTTCCCGTGTGACTCAGAACTCTAGTAATTATGTCTAGTTTGCTTCGTTGTATTTTGTTTTGTCTGGCGCCGAACTGAAAATTTCTGTACTTTTTTTTTCTTTAGGGGTCAGTAATTTGTATTGCCGCAGGTATTATTTTTTTAACCTTGATATAAACCGGAAAAAATAGAAAAACAAAGAAGTACATAGAAATGTAGTTTTTTTTATTTATTTCTTGCAGGCGTTTAATTCGTTAGGAAAATAAAACGAATTACTTTTTGTAGTTGCAGTTTCCTATAAAAAAATTGTGCTGATATTAAATTTTCTGCATTATCTAATATATATTATAAATGTGAAAGTTTGTGAAAATCTTTGTGGGTCTTTCACGCAAAAACAACTGAATGGATTTTAATGAAACTTTACAGTAATATAGCTTATACATCAGAATAACACATAGGCTATAATTTATACCATAGGCTATAATTTATAAAAATTTGTAAAAAGTGTCCAAAATATAACGCTATTTGTCAAGTAAGAAGGAAAAAATTCTGCCATCTGCAAGCAAAAAAAGCTGCAAAAAAGCCCACGTCAGCATATATCTATCTTTTGTTTGTGAAAAACTCTTTTTGTTTTGGCTACGCAAGGGAATCGCTTCTAATTAATTCCTGTGATCAGAATAATGCCTATTTTTTTTATTTCAGAATAAAACTAAGTTTTGAAGGGATAAGTTGTTATAAATCTCTTTATTTTAATGTTTTTTTTATGATTTTATTTTGCACATTTGGTAGTAAGAAGTTGATCTATTTTCAAAATAACGACTTTTATCGCTTATGGTACTTAAAGAATATAAACTTTCTCTTTCACACTACATCATTTGGACAAACGTTCGTAATTTTTTTGTGGTTAGTAGTTAATTATAACGCTGTAATTTTAATTGAATATGCAGATATTGCATTTTTAAGTATAAAACTAATTATAACTACTGCACTGTATTTTTTGCAGTGAGTGAGTGAACATTAACGTCGCACTGTTCAGCTTCACGAGGGCTTTTGGACACGGACCATGTAATTTCGAACCATGGTCAAGAGACGTCGACGACACCTGAGCTGGCACACGTTTCTCCTAACTACCACACCACACCAACTTAGCAGGAATATTTTAGCTTTAATATTCTTTGAAATCCACTCTTCCAAGATATATGGCAGCACGGGTTCTATGATGAGTATTTTAGTGGGGAAGGCGAAAAGTTTTGTAGCAGATATTGCGTTTTCAGCGGATTGCAAAGATTATTATTTTTGTCGCAAAAAAATAGTTAATGTCAAAATTTAAGTGTCTTATGGTTTTGTCTGTTAATGAAGACCTTGGAAAAGGATTGACTACTTATTTTAAGTGAACGGTGTACATAATTAATTTTACAGTGGAATATCTTTAATTAATTTGTTAGCTCTAACGGATTAAATTTTCCAAAGTGGAGTATTTTGTTTATGTATATCCCTTAATTTGTACATGTAGTGATCTAAAAAAAATTGTATGAAAAAAACTGCAGTAAATCATAATGCGGTTGGATAAAGTATTAACGTGCATCGCGCCCCTACACGGCGGGTCTTACAAAGCTCTAATAAAGCTCGAGCTACGGAAGTAGCTAGGCATTTGCCAACTTGACTCCATTGTTAACATTTCGCTATGTTTTTCATTGAATCGCCATTATAATTTAAGAAACGGCGGTGCTTGCGAATATTACAATTTTAAAATAAAATAAATACAACAGAAAGTAATATTAATGTATTACACTTTCAGATATAAATTATTTACACTACTTTAAGCGTTCATTATGCAAAACTTTTAAGAAT
>BMAU01015723.1:0-52249 GCA_019973935.1 Trichonephila clavipes
GCACACCTTCACAGTCTATCGGAAACTAGAAATACCTATGTCATCTTCGTTCAGCGCAGTTACAGTTACAGATATTTTTTTGTGGGATATGGAGCGACAAAGGCTATTATCCCTTCTTTCAGAGCGAGTGAGTGAGTGTTTATTTAAGTCGCAGTATAAAGCAACACGATAACTATTGGCAACGGTCCGCTTTATTTGGAACCTCGGTCAAATGACGAAGACAACACCTGAGCTAGCACCCCATCTCTTAACTTCCTCACCACACCAGTGGGAGGACTTGAAGCCTCGAAAGATTTAACGTGCATCTTTAGTGGACCAGGGCTTTTTATTACAAAACTTCAACTATGAGTTTGTGACCGCAACCACTAGACTACCGCCAACATTTTGTAGCGCGAAGCAAAAATTGACCGAATTGACCGACTGCTTATTAACGTAGCACTACAATGCGACCCGAGAGCCATTGGTGAGGATTGTCTTTGTAATTTTGAGCCACGATCAAGGGAGGAAAACGTTATCTGAATCTTTACTCTCCAATTACAACCAATAGCAATGCTCAGTCCCAATAGCCGAAACCAACTACCCCAATGATCCTTGCTTTAATGAAGCCACTCCTCCTCCAACAAGTCAAGCTAACAACACCAGCAATATCGTAGTTTCAAGATAGGGAGCGGAGGATCGAGTCATCGATCCAGTTTCCTGTGAAGTTCAACTTACTTACTATTACTCTCCCATTTTCCTTACAATGCCAACGTGAGGACTTCGATAGACTTTACATGCATCAATCACATTGTCTTTAGTGGTACCATAACTCGAAATGACTCAACGGAAACAAAGAAACGGATGGCAGTAGAGACGATAATTATCGATCTGGCAGCGGAATTTACATCAAATCGCAATACCATATCTTAAGAATCCAGAAGAGAAATCCATACGGTTGCTCGGTTTTTCGCAGTGAGCTAATAGCCATTGATGAGACCCTTGGTTCTCTTGCATCTCTTCTAAATGGAAAAGATATTTGGATACTGTCTGACAGTAGAAGTGCAATACAGCACTTGTCCAATTCGCAAAGTGGGAGAGATAATGTTGGAGTGTCAATACTCCCCAAGTTAAAACGACTTTCCACATCGCATCAAATTCATCTGCAGTGGATTCTCTCTCACATAGATCTAGACGGAAATGAGATTGCGGACACTTTGGCCAAGGCTGGCGCTCGCGAGTTACCAGAGCCGTCAGCACCTCTCACTTTTTTGGAGATTTTCTCTAGAACTAAACACCAGAATAAGACCGCTTAGATTACCCCCCGAGAGCACCGTTGGTATCAGTGTTCTCGTCCTGGAGGCTCTCTGGCTCACTGTTTTATAAGACAGGATCAAACTCTTCTAGCCCACTTTCGAGAGAGAGAGAGAGAAGTGGCCATATCAAAACAATGAAATTTTCCGAAGAACGCAAGAGATTTGAAAAGTACACGAACTGTTCTTCTCAGCCGGCCACGCCTGCTCACATCCTCGAGTGCCTAGGGCTCACCAAGCAGGACTTAGAAGACGTTCCCTTCCTGATTTTGGACTTTCTGAAAGTGTACGATGTCATGGACTTGGTCTAGCACTGCTGACTAATGGGGGCGTGCAACAACAACAAGAAAGCTATGATTTCGTGATTGTGACTATTCGGTTACCACATCCAAAGAAAACTGACCGAAAAATATCAAAATGTAATGGGAAAATAATTCTATTGTTGTAGTACATGTGTTGTGTACTTCTTAAAGGATCCATAACGAATCCGAATTACATTTTTCAAACCTATAATTCGATAGTTAAGTAGAAATCTATAATATGGGCAACAAAGAAGTGATAAAAAATTTCATCTGATTTCCAATAACTTTTATTGCTTATTTAATAAATCCCTATTTGGTGCCCAGTTACCTTTCGTATTAGAAATAGGCTATTTGCGGAATAGCTTTTGAATTTATGAGAACTCCAGAAGACTTATTACTTACTTTAACGAAGTGTTAGAATTCTGTGTAGGATTCAAATAAATAAAACTGAACGATGAAAATATATGAATTAAGTTTAAATTTGACTAAAATTGTTTTTCAGTCTTATTATGCTGACCGGTGTTTTTCAAAATTAAGGATATCTTGGCAGTTTGCAAATATAAGAGGTAAACAAACAAATATGGAAAATTGCAATTATTAGTTAAAACAGAATAAATTAGATCTAAAGCTGCGTGTGTTTCACTTTTATCCCCTTTCATAATCGAAGATATGAAAAGAAACAATTTAAAGCTGTATTGAATATTTTCTTTCTTGACTCGTGAAGCTAACAGTAAGCAGTTAATTTTACAAATGAAAGCATAAAATATAGAATAGATACATTACTAAAGCGTATGTTAACGCTGTGAATTGATAATTATTAATTAAACTTACCATAATCTGTTACATAGCGTGTGACATTAAAAATCCAAGAAGTGGACAAAAAATTATAAAAAAATTTACAAAATTTTGCTGTACAGTTTTTTTAGAAAGTTAAGTCTGATCGCGATTATATATTATTTTGTGTAATTATCCTTTTAAAAGAGAAAGAAATGCATGCATTCTACGGTGAAAAAATATTAACAGTAATGAAAATAAAAGAACACAGTGTGAAAAATCAAAGTACATTAAATTTAATGTAAGCGGAGAAAAGTAATACAAACAAATAACTTTTAATAATCACAAAAGAAAATACATTGTATTTTTCTACATGAGTTACAAATCGCCATACTGAATTATACAGAATAAAATAATATAGAAAGAAAAAAATCAAAGATATTAAACTATTTATGTTATGCATTATATGCATATATGTTTGGTCTTGTCGCCCTTCCGGTATAGTGGTTATTGACGCGAACTGCTGTGCCGTAGGGCCTGGGTTCGAATTCCGGAGAAGACATGGATGTTTGTAAATGTATAGTGCCTTCGCAGCATGAGGGTACTCTAAATAGCCATCGAGCCGCAAGTTCTCTCGTAAGGTTGGTAGGAGGTCCCTGATCCCCCCCTCCGGGTGTTCTCTCTCAAAATGGGAGTGGAACCAAGTTAAATCGTACTGTCATCTGAATGGTGCTCAAGGCTACGGCTAACGACAGACGTACATCTAGCACCTTGCCATGGTGAATTTCATGGTCTTGAATCTGACGTAATAGAGATCAGGTGGCATAAGAAACAACGACAAGATGTTTGGTGCTTAACTGTGGTGAATATTGCAAAACAGACCTAGATATAGATTTCCTAATAAAATGAGAGAAACAAACTTTTTTTTGTCACATTCAGGTTACAGAACACTGAAATTGTACTATTCATATGTCATGAACTCTTTTTAATTGTGAAGAAATAATTTCTCTTCAATTTAAATAGTTATAAAATAGCTTGATGTTTGCAGATTGATTGATTGGTGGTTTATGGAACATGATTGATTGATTGAATATTAACGTCGTACTGTTCAGCTACACGAGGGCTTTTGGCGACGGACCACGTAATTTTGAACCATGGTTAAGTGACGTGGACGACACCTTGGTTTATGGAACAACGTAGACTAATATTTCAACGTCTGTAGCAAATGACAAACATGCAGTGAAATACTTTTTCAACAATTTTATTTTTGACTCGTAGAGGGCGCTGATCTTTTTGCAATATTTACCAATTATGTTATGAACAATTTTGATGTGTATTTGGCAAATAGGGAGCGCTGCTTAATTTTTCTGTGATGTTGAAACAGCAGAATAAGTTTTGTGATTGTGTGTAAAGGTATATTTTTTGTGACAGAATACTATTTAATAAATATTGTTCCTGAGGATCATATTTTTAATTAAATATGTTACGGACGAGTGTTACGATACTAAAAGACGAGTAAATGATAACGTAATTCTGAAATAATCATCGAAATATAATGAAATCGCGAATACGGATGTAACCTGTGATTAAAAAATAAATTATTAATCAAATGATTTACAATTTGAAGACAGCTAAAGGTAAGATTGAAATTTATGTTTAGTTATGAAAGGAAACTGTGAGTATTGAAAAAATAAAATTTGATTTCGTAAATTAGAGAAAAATTTAGTATTCAAATTTAGATATTTATTTCAATGCATGAAAATTTGGAGCTTTTTTTAAAAGAATTAAATGAACTATTGTTCGGTTTTTTACAACAAAGCTAGAAAATTGGAAGTTTTGAGACGAAATTGAAGAATTACGAAATTAGTTACTGGAAAAAATCGACAAGTTAAGTCTTAGACAGAAGTATATAAATAGAAAGTTTATTTTATCGAGGGTTGAAGCGAGAATTCGTTTTGTTATAACGAATACAAATTTAAACAACTCCGAAACAAAGGATTAGTACGAGATTAAGTGCATTTTATCAAAGTATTAAAAACTAAAATATATCCACCAGTATTCAATGCATATCAAACATTGAAGTTAAAGTTCTTAATAATCGCAATTTTAAAGGTACTCGTCTCGTAATTCTGTCTCGAAGTACAAGCTTCTTGAGTACAACTGAAATTGCCGCTCCGTAAAAAAATTTCTATTCTAAATTTCCGATTTCATAAAGAAAAGGGTGCCTAAAAGCAGCTATGCAATGAGCGATGTTAGGTCTTTCTTGGCGATCTCAGAATTTTACTTGGAAAAAATTATTATCGTAAAAAGTAATTCTTTGTTTTTTAGAATTGGTACAATACATATTTCTTAATGTTATACAAAATACTTTAATATGTCACTAAATTTCAGTACTCTTTTACATGCTAAGAAGTTTGTACTTTTTAATTTACATTATTTTGTTTGAAATTTCCTATTTTGCAACCTGCAAACAACTGTAAACCACTTCTAGTGGTCGCCAAAAAATCTGGCAACTTCTACAAGGGGACACCTTAATCAACTCTTCAACCACAAAAATAATTTAGAATGCAAAATCACACTTCCGAGGCTTTCATTACATCTACTATATCAGGATCATGTGAGCGACTCTCGGCAAATAAATACAACAAGCGATGGATGCTGGATTTTACTGATCGCAGAGGTAATTTGGCAAATAATATGATAAATGTTTTAACTGAATCAAACGACTGTTGGAATACAGTCACACAAAAAAAGTATTGAGACACACTACCAGTTCATAGATTTTTATCGTAATATTTTACTTAAACAAACAAATAAAACCAAAAATAAGAAGCAAATGTTATTTTGGTAAATACAAATAATTTGAACAAAACCCATAGATTAATGAAATTATGGTTAAAATTGATAACAGAAATCGAGTTAAAAAACGTGTTCAAAAAAAGTATTGGGACACTTACCAATAAATTGAGAAAACCAATTCAAACTTAGAAATTAATATCTTGTTGGGCCTCCCTTGCTTTTTATGATCTCTCGAAGTCTATTTGGCATGGACTGAATCAATTTTTTGCAATACAATCTATCGATTTTGGTCCATTCTTCTACGAAGTAATTTCTTAAATCCTACTTGTTAGAAATTTGGTGGTCATATAGTTTTTGTTGCAAATAATACCACACATTTTCAATGGGAATAAGTTCTGGACTTTGTGCAGGAGTCTTAATAACACTAGGACAGTGGTTGAGGACCCATAACTTGCAAATATCTGCAGTATGTTTCGGATCATTATCTTGGTATAAATTAAAATGCCCTGAGATTCCCAGCTTGCTCACACATTGCCTTAAATTTCGCTTGAGAATGTCAAGGCAGAAATATTTATCCATTATACCATCAATAAAGACATCAGAGATTGCCATGCAACCCCATACAATTTGGTTACCCCCTCCATATTTGATAGTAGGCCGTAAATTTTTGACATGTATTGCTGCATTTGATTTCCGCCAAACTTTTTGCTTGCCATAGGATCCTAAAATGTTATATTTGCTTTCATCAACAAAAATTACATTTTCCCAATATTCTGTTGGCTGCCTTGCATACATTTTAGCAAATGCCAACCTAGCTTGTCTATTTGCTTTGCTGATATAGGGATTTCTTTGAGGTACTCTGCCATGATACTTATGTTTTCTTAAAGCATTTCTGACGGTTTCAGGATTTACCGATTTTCCGAACCTACTTTTACATTGCAAAGTTATTTTTACTGCACTAGTTCTTGGATTAATGCGTACTTGCCTCACAATCCACCTCTCTTCTGTTCATTAAATGTCTTTGGACGCCCTGATCTTTGCTTGTTTTCAACACTATTTGTTTTCTTGAAGCTGTCAATGATGTTAAAAACAGTAGACTTGCTCAATTAAAAGATTTTTTCTATACAGCGAGCTGATTTCCCCTCTTTTCAATGACTTATTACGAGATTTCGCACACCAACCGATAGATCTTTATTTATAGAAAAAATGGTGAGAAACAATCTTATTTGTTGAAACTTTTATGTTTAAACTTCTAGTCTTAAAAAGTTATGTGAAATTTAATTATATTGATGAGCTGTATATTAAATTTCTAATTTCAAAAGTTTCCCAATACTTTTGACTCCAGTGTACCTTTCAATTATATTTGAAAAGCTAGATAAAATTATAATTCTATAATAATAAAATTTTCCTTGTATACTGTCCGCCAAGTGTTAAAATATTTCTTAATTCATTTTGTTTTTGTTTTAATGTGATAAATATTTTTTTATAAATGAGTTAACAGTTATGCATGCCAAGCGTCCGAATACTTTTTTGAGTGACTGTCTTATGCAACTAATGGGATCGAAAAGCTGATCCCTCCCCCCTTCGCCTTAAAAACTCTGGGTCTTTACGTATTATTGCAACCTATTGACGACATTATATGAAATGAAGCACCTGGTTTCCAATTAGGTTCGTATGACACATTGTAAATCGGAGTTACCATCTTGGCCAGTTATTAACAGAGTTGGCAATTGTTGCGATAATACGTAAGTATTAAACTCTGTTCAACTGAACTGAACTGAACTGAACTATATGTATGTAATGGAGCACATACAAGTTCAGACACAAGATTACGGATTATTAGAATGAACTGGAACAAATATAGATTACAAAGAGTTCTACTGAGGAATTTTTATTTCTAATGGGCTGCGAATTGATCATTAACTATTGCGGACCTAGTTCATTCCCCGGAAGCTGGTATCACTTTTTAGGGTGGTGCCCTATCGGTGGATACCAATCGCCGCAGGTAATTCTGACGCCCAGTTTCTTCCCTAGAGGGAGGCACCTTAGCTCTGACGATGCGAGCATGCACCAGGATTTAATTTTGCCGAGAGTATCCAAGCCAAATAGACACTCTAGGGATCATTTATTTGCCATATAATCATACAACATGATTACTGTCGATCTTCTGCATCATGAAAATCCACCGATTTGGGCCGCAGTCAAACCAGGACTGGTTGAACCCGCAACCTTGGGTTCAGAAGGCCAGTGACAAACCAACCACGCCACCCAGCCGCCCTACTGAGGAAAATGGAGTTCTTCAAACAGCTGAAAAGCAGATTTCCTCTTAGTATGGTTATATTAAACACGTGTGGAAGTGAAGATTATAAAAATGGTAGAAAAGATTCCTTATTAAATATTTGTTTAAATAAAAAAAATAACTAATACTAAATAAATACAAAGATGTAGTTCAAGATTTAAAAGTAGAAATTGTAGATGAAAGCAGTCTGAGATAAAATGCAGTTAAATAATTATCACATGCCTCAGAGCCGGTTGTTAGAGAAAATAAATCAATGGCTAAAGTTAGAGTAGTATTTCGATGCATGATCAAAATAAGGTTATGTCTTTAAACGACTGTTTTGTATCTGGATCAAATCTTAGCCCTAACATTTTCGATTTCGCATTAAAATATTCTAGCATTTGTAATGAAATAAAAGAGAAATATGAATCCCTGAGAATAGAAAAGGTTGAATAGGATAGATTATCCAAAACTTCTTGAAATTACTTTAGATGAAAATCGTGTCTTACGGAAGAAAATTCCTTTTGTTACTACAAAACCTTTTAATCTGTGAGTTGCAATAGCATCATAAAACAGTATCAAAAGACGAGAAAACCTTGCGTAATATTAAACTCTTTACGCATAATGATTACCATTAGAGGCAAATCTCTATAGACAAAACTTTTAATTTATCATTCAGCGCTGTAAAAATCGTTAAAGATTCAAGAATGAATTTGAGAAAATAGGAACTGGAAAAACGGTTCAGTAAATTTATGGGCTCCATTTGTATGGTAAAGATTTACAGAAATTTATTGTTCAACAAATCCACTAAATTGGAGTCATTCCAGGGGGGGGGGGATCGTGCTGAACTCTTAATTCGAGGATTAATGTTAATTCACTAACAGAACAGTTTATGGTGGCATGAGCCAAACTGAGTATCTGGACTTAGCTTATAAAAGCAGGTTCAAAATCACCAAAAACTAATATAGAAAAGATACGGGCATTGTGTGTTTGTGTCAATTGACAATGAACAATTCTATTTTACGGAATGCAGATCAAACTGTATTGAAAAAATTTACAGAATATTAAGATCAATTTAAGAAACTTAGAAATTTAAGTCACGCCAAAGATAAAAGAACAAGAAAGTTGACTACGAATGAAATGAGAAAGAATGAGTTTTTATTTAATATAAGTTATTCGAAACAAACATTTTTGAATTTCTTTAAAATATGATTGTTTCTATAAAATGTACAAATAAGTTTTAAAAGGCTATTTGGGAAAATTGATTAGTCTTCAAAAGTGGCAAATTGATTACTCAAAGTATTGTCAGACGCTGTGAGTGCTATTTTACTTCCATCTTTCTAGCAGCATGCAGACTTCAGATTGAAATATCAAATGGTCATTCGAAGGAATTTAAGAATCGACCCATATTGCATTTCTCCTAATAACGTACTAAATGTTGCTCAGATATACTATAAATTACTAATCGAAACAAGTAGCCTGAAAAAGTATCTGTGTGTGGAGAATACACAGTGTGAAATAATACAATTTGAGTGTGTGTGTGTTTCCAAGAAGTTTTTAATTGGCACTGGTTGTTATTGTGCTGCAAAATCACTATGCAATATATCTGCTCATATTATGACCATTTCTTTAATACTTGGCTCAAACGCATTACCTGCAGTCTGTAACAATCATCCGTCAGATTTTAAATTGATTCTAGCAGCTCATATTATATTATATAATACACTGTTGATCCCATCAACTACAGAACACAAGCTCTGATCCATGAATATTTGGCTTAACCGTTGATGTTGAAACATGGCTGTGCTTAACCAATGATTTCTTATGCCTTGGATTGTCGTAATGAGTCCAATTTTTATCATCATTTACAATTCGATGCAAAAAAAAAAAAAACTTTTCTTTGTTGCCTTTGAAGCAATCGTTCGCAATTGAAAAATCTCCTTTCCATGTCTCTTCGTTTGAATTCTTATTCCACCCAATTTCCTTGCTTTGGGGCCGTTTTGATGATTTTGAAGCGTGATGAAATTGCTTGTAAGGCAATCCTAAATATCTTGCATAGTCTTGATAGCCGTGTGGTCATTGTCGTAAGCTCATCATGGCTGGAGTTTCTGTCGAGTCTTAGTTCCATTGAAGACACTTCCATTTAGAGAAGCTGATACAAATTAAATAAGCCTAAGTCCTCACTTTGGTGTATTAAAGTTTGGAAAATAAAGAGTCGTGTGTCACACACACATTTTCCTCAATTGACCACGATTCAAAATTGCAATACCCGTTACCAATAGCTCTTGCTTCGTATTTTGACGTTAATAAGCAATCGGTCAATCCGGTCATTTGATTTCTCGTTAAAAAAAAAAGGTAGTATTAGTTTTACACAACTGCAATGAAAATTACCACTCCAGTAGTTAATTGGTTATGCGCGAGAGTTGTAGGCGACGTTGTTTCATTCCAGTCATTATTTCGAGCACTGCTGTCGCTAAACACTCATTTAGCAACATCTCATGTGAAGGATATATGTTGAATTTGTCGATGTTCAACATCCTCACGCTGATGTAGCTTGAGGAGTGAGTGTCAACTCAAGTGTTGTCCTCATCACTTGATCACAGTTTAAAATTACGATGTCCTTCTCCACAGCCCTTACGTTGCTTCTAGGGTGATCTGATATTAAAGTACTCCAATTAATATTACATTCTCACTTAGCTATCCTAAAATTAGCAGCAGAATTTATCGTACAACTCATTTTTATCGGAATGGATCCATTTTTTTCTGGTATTGTTTCGTTTTTTCCCCTTCTATACAGTAATGCTGAATGAACAATGAACTATGCATGAACTATAACATTGCAAATTTCATGAAAATTGAAGCCTTTTTCTGCCTGAAAATTTGTTCAACTTTTAGTTCGGGCTCTCATACATTTGACACAAACATCCTTAAATTAAGTCTGAGGACTTTTGTGTTTTGAGGAGCAAATAATAATCCTTATTCACCAGTTGCTTCATCGCGACTGGGTTATTGAAAGAGAGTGCCGGGTTATCCATTGGGCGCTTGGGGTGTGCGCCTAGAGCCCGGAAAAGATTTAAAGAACCCGGATAAGCTAGACTTAACCACATTTTCTGGTTATAAATTGCAATCAGCCAGTGCTAAGGGGTCCCATGGATCTGCTGTGCCCAGGGCCCGAAATGAGCTTAAAAGACACTGTCAAGAGACATAGCATTTAAGTGTTTTGTTCCTCTTTATCAGTGACGAAATCGAGGGATGGGCGATGAAGCTGCCCTTTCCCCAGAGTTCTAGAAAATTATGAATATATGTTATAATATAGACATAAATGTTATAAAATAGGCTCACTGTTGACTAAAAGAATCGTCACTTAGACATAATCTAATAAACGGCTATTTTTTAACTTGTTCAGCAAACTTATTATCAGGTGCGTAGCTACCGCCGCATCAGCTGTATCAATGATACGGGGCCCCCAAGTTTTAGGAGCCCCAACGTGTGTAACCACAGTCCCACCAGTAGAGCTCTTTTATCTAAACAAGGGTCTCGAAGGAATTTCGATACGGGGGGCCCACTCAGAACTATCTACGCCAGTGCTTATTATCAATGTGTACATTGTTGCAGCATTTAATAAAAAACAAAATTTGATATTTTTTATATGTATGTCATTATCTTTCAGTCTTTGAAATATCACATGGTGATACAAAATTTTTATCTCAACGCTTCTAAATTCGCCGCTGATCTTTAGTAATATTGGAAGATGTGAAATGAAACATCACCAACAAGAATCTTGGAGACTCGGTCAAGGCATTGCGCTCTGAAACAAATTTACAACTTTCTCATGGGAATAACATAATCTGTCAGTCAGTAAATAAAAAGTTTATAATATATTAATTTATACAGCATCTGGCGAAATGAATATGTCGCGCCTGTTCAGAAATCAATAGATTTTAATTAACTGTTTTAATTTACTTTTCATAAAAAAATGTATTTAGTAATTATAATAAATAAGGCTATTGAGAAAGGGGAGGGGGAAGAACAGTATTTGAAAAAAGATCGCTTTTTGATTGACCATTAAATTATGTAGTTATAATACTAGCGTTATGTTATATTGTTTTAATTTTATTCTGTATTTTATCATTTGTATGTGTGCGAAAATTAGCCGTTTGAATGTAAACAAGGAGGTAATAACCATAGCGTAAACTAGTCCTGCAATGCACTAATATGCGGTACTGTATGGGCCGGGGTCCTGCCCATAATTATGTTTACTAGCGTAACCGTTTAACATTGAGCTCAGAACCGGCGATGTTTTAGTCAAGTTGCGTTTTGATTCCCGGTTTCACCGTATGCATTTAAACTCAACTAAACAATCAATCAATGTAAATAAACAAGCTAAACATATCGTATGACCGTGATCAGGGGATCTTTTGTGTTGCTCCATACCCCACAAAACCCATAACTGTATGATTGTGATCAAGTCATAGATTCTTTTCTATTTTAGAACTTTTAACATGTTCTGATGTGGTTTATTTGGCTGCTTTGATATCCGGCACTACTTTTGTCTGCATGTTAAGTTAATCACGCAATTTATATATAATTTCCATCTCAAAATGAATTCACAAACTATAATCGCAAAATTAAAACTGATAACCGTTGAACCTATTCTTTTCTTCTATATGATGATAATATTTATGGAAAGTAATGGTCTTCAAGAATTGATATTCGTGAAATCTTGTTTGATGTTGAATAATTCGACGAATATAAGTGATTGTAGCTATGAAAACAAGATAAATCAAAAGGAAGCCGTTGATGAGGCTGCAAAATGGTCAAAATATATGAATGTATGTTTATCTCTTTTCACTTTTTTAACCACGTTTTATGTAGGATCATGGAGTGACCGCCTTGGTCGTAAATTCCCTATGCTCATTCCTCCTATAGGCACTGTGATTGCTGCTTTTATAAATGCTACTCTTTCTTTTTATATTAAAACACATGTTGCCTTCTTTTTTATAAGCTCATTTATATCGGGAATAACGTTCGGTACTGTGGGCATTATAGCCACAACTTATGGGTACATTTCTGATTTTACTCTTGAACAATCCAGGACAAAAAGAATTGTCATCTTGGAATCTATGATTTTTATTGGTGGAACTGTGGGAATATATTTAGCAGGAGTATTTCTCAAGGATGCCCATTATGAAAGAGAACTTAACAATTTTGTTCTTCTGTTTATATTTGAAGCTGTATTATCGTCTAGTATTGTAATTTATACTTTATTTAGAATTCCAAGTTACACTTCAGATGCTCAGTCTCTACATAGGCCCTTGTCCTGTTCAAGTCTTTTTAGTCTTGAACATATAGGGGATTCTCTTCGAACTATTTTTCGTTTTCGGGAAGATGGGAAAAGGAAAAAAATTATTCTCATGTTAATTTCTTTGTGTTTCATCTATCTTGGATCTGTAGGTATGTATTCATTTCTTGTTATAGATGTGATGACTGTTTGTATAGCACTATAAAAAAGTCTAAAATTTGTTTTTCATTGTAAATATTAAATGAATAGTTCTCTTACCTAACATAAAATTTAAATCCAGGTATTCCTTTTATAAAAAAATTCATAAAATAGTTTACATATTTAATTCTAAGGACTTAAAGAGAGAAAGAAATATAATATCGTAAACAATTTACTAATCTCTGCTTTTTATTATAGCATACTCCAATTTTACACAACAGTAAATACTTTTCCATTTGGAGGCTGTTGGTTATGGTTAATGTATTTTCTTTTGAAATTAAATGCAAAATAAGGAGTTTTTTTTTAAAGTTGTCTTTCTGCACATGTACCATAAGACCTCAAACTCTTGAATTGTGTGGTAGTTTTACCATAGTTAATAAATTTTTACTGGAATTAAGTTTTTTTTTTTTTTTCATTTTTACGGTCTCCCAAAATGGAAAAGTACCTGATAGTATAAATGAGAAATATGCTGAGATTTTTATTAGAATATGTATAAAATTATTAAAATATTTTTTTCTCTAGCTGATTAAGATATCTTTTAGCACAGTTAAAAGTTATTGTAATTATGATTTAATTATTGCTCATTCTTTTTGTTCATGTTAAATTTACTTTTATGAATTAGAACATGCAAAAGGCTATTTTTTTTTCATATTGCATTTCATTACCTCATAAAGCACTCATTGAGTATTAGTTTACTAATGTGAATTGGGAGTTTTTAACAAAAATTAAATTATGAGTTGATCTAATGGTGTGAACTGAAGTTTTTTTTTTTTTTTTTAATTTATAACATGTTTGAATGAATTATTTTTCATTTTGCTTTTAATCTTTATTATATTTGTTTGGTAGATTATAAAAGATTAATCTAGATTGCTATATTTATTTTAATTTTTTTTTCAGTGCAGTTTACATTGGGCTATTACTTTGTTAAAGGAATAAAAGAAATGAATTGGAGTTTTAAAGACTATAGCAATTATCATGCTATTCAGTTTGGTGTTGAAGGCTTTGCACTAATATGCATTTTTCCTCTTCTGTATCATTTCCCACATTTTCCAGATCAATTTATAGGTGTTTTGGGATTGGTTTCCAGAATTTCGGGATTAGCTGTGTTTGGACTTAGTACGAATCAATACATGATATACAGCTGTAAGTAATGGCACATATATTTTAATGTTTTAAAATCCCATTATAAATATATATTTTCTTGAGAATGTTCATTTGTGTTCTTATGGTATTTGTCTTTTATACCATTGACCAATTTTGCCAGTTAAAAACTGTCACCAAATACTTTCTGTCATCATTATTATTGTGTTTGAACATGCGCAAGAACAGTTTTTTCACTACTGGCTGCATATCGGAACATTTGGTGACGTTTTTTGGTTTGATTTAAATTGGTTGATGATATAATGCATATATACTGTTATTATCAAGGTTTTGCATTTATTCATCATCATATGTTAATGTTTTTAAATCTTAATTTGTAAAATTTTGAATTTTAAGCGGCATTTTAAAGTTTAATTAGGAAAGGCTTTAAAGCAGTGGTCAGCAGACTTTTGAGAGAGAAGTGCCAAGTCAGTGGTAAAACAAGTAATTAAGGTGTCAAGGAGCAATTTATGTGTATATGCATGCAGTACTTTCCTGTAGCTCTATAGCACAGTAGTGGTTGATGGATATCATGCTCTAATTAATACTTTTCATTTAAATAAAGTTTTAAGTACAGTAACGCGTCATCCATGCCTTCAAAATGAAGGACTAACAAAGATATTTTTTTGTGGCGGAATACAAGAACAACCAATGCCAAAATATGTTCAAAATTAAATTTTTAAGCTTTGTGGAAACATTTATGTACCAGTGACAACATAGGTGCAATATTTTGTAATTTAAAGTTTAAACTTGCACCGTATTTGTACGAATCTTAGCTGCCATCAATTCTAAGCTGCACCCCAAATTCTGCAAATTTTTGTCAAAAATGAAAAATAGTGTGAAATGGTTTATTTATATCCGATTTTATGGAACTAAAATTTTAAAATGGGAACTAAGTGAATAAGTAGTTATTTTACCAGTATGATAAATTTTGAAATATATACATGAACCTTTAATTGCTATATCCAATGAGTTTATTTCCATCTTCGATTCTAAGCTGCACCCGATTTTCAGTAGCATTAACATTGGGAGAAAAAGTGCACCTTAGATTCAAATAAATATGGTAATCTAAAATTTTACCAAAAATTAAAGAATAAATGATAATTATAAAAAAAATTGTTATATTTTTTTGAAATCTTGAGAAATACAAATTAAATTTTAAAAAAAAAGTTAGTAAAAATTTTAAATCCAAATTTCCCATTTACATTGATCTTTTCATTTATCTCAAGTCATTATTTTCATATTCAAGACTCTTAGAACCTTTAAAACTTTTGTTTCATTTGTATTTTTCTTATTTTCTGAGGTAATTCGTTAGAGCTTATGCTTTTTTGAACTTTTAAGGTTTGAATGATTCCATGCATTGGTTTTTGGTAGGAACACTTTGGGAATCAGTTATTTTAATAATTAAATTATAATAATTGTAAAAAAAAATCATAATTATTAAAAATTCCTCCTTTAACTCTTTTGACAGGAGAAAATTCTTATAAGTGCAACTCATGGAATTTTATATTAAGTTTTTCATATTTTTTGCTATTTTTATTTTGCATAAATACATGTATATAATTAAATTAGTTCTAATTATTCATAATTATATTATATTTATTAGGAAGAAATATTGTCTTTTCATAAAGTTAGAGAAGAATAAAATGAATGTGCATTATAAATATCACATAAAATTAATGACTAAATACACTAGACAACATCAAAAATGTTTTGGGCTCAAAAATAGTTTATTATGAAGTATTTTGGCCCACTAAAAACGAAAATCACCATAAAATCTTCAGATTAGGTCTTGTTTTCAAGAATCCAGACTTCTCCTTACTCATAAATAGCTGTATTTTCACTCATCTTTACATTCTGTGCATGATCTTTGCATTGTTCATTCAAGTGGGTAGATGGAAGAACTTGCTTCAGGGTCAATTTTTAACTTCCGTGAAAGGCATGTAATAGCTCCACCTCTGCAGGTGTGTTTTGAGTGTAACCTAGATCATCAGTAGAACAAAGAACAGACAATAGTGTACAATTCAATTAACGAATCCCCACTGACTAAATTAATCAGAATTGAGTGCTCGTGAGTGATCTTGACTCTATAAAGCAGAAGGCACAGCTTCTGGCATCCAGATTGTAGCAGTGGAATCTACTCCTACCAAGCGTCAAGTTTACAGAATGCAGGACTCCTGAATAGAATGTTCATTTCTTTGAGAAGAAAGAACATGTGGTTGCATGTATTGATGACAATGGTTTAATGAATTTCATGAACATCAGTTAAGATCCAAATAACTAGAGGTTGCTTATGTAATCTTCCAAGCTTAGTTTGAAAGCAGTATTACTACACTACGGCAACCTTCTTCCTTCCATTCCCATTCAACATTCCATTCATGTTAAGGAAACTTATGCAAATGTGAAATTACTTCTAGAGTTAATAAAATACGAGGATTATAAATGGCAGATCTGTGGTGACTTGAAAGTCATTGCTTTACTCATGGGGATGCAGTTAGTCTTTACAAAATACTCCTGTTTTCTGTCTTTGTGGGGCAGTAGAGATTGAAGATCGCACTACATACAAGACAAATGGCTGTCCAGAAATCTGAAATCTGGTCACACATGACCCTCTAGTAAATCCAAATGACATTCTGCTTTTATCCCTGTACATTAAGCTTGAATTAATGAAGAACTTTATGAAATCCATGAACATAGATGGAGAGGCTTTCCAATACCTTAGATCGAAATTCCCGAGATTGAGTGATGCAAAGATTATATATAAGGAGGGAATCTTCATGGGCCCTTAAATATGTAAAATCATGAAGGACCCCACTTTTGATCAAATTCTGAAAGAGAAAGTAGCCTCTGAAGCATTTAAAAGTGTGGTATGGAGATTTTTAGGCAGCAAAAAAAATGAGAACAATCAACAGTTAGTGAAAGAACTCCCCTATAAAATTTTCATGACCTGGGATGCAATATGTCCCTAAAGATCCACTTTTTACATTTCCAGCTAGATCCCCCCTAAGAACTGTGAACCTGTTAGTGATGAACACAGTGAAAGGTTTCATCAGCAATGAAATTTAGATATCAGGGTTAGGATGAGTCAATGCTCACAGACTACTGTTGGACAATTATAAGGGAAACTCAGGCTTCGACATACAGGAAACAATCCAAAAAGAAATGTTCACAGGAAACTAAAAAATACTGCTGATTTTGTATGTGAACACTGTTTCTTGAAGCATGACTTATTGTATTGTATTTATTAGATTGTAATGTTTTTTTTTTGTTCAAATTTACCCATAAATTGATGGATGGGCTGTTGTATATCTTAAAAATTTTATGTTGCCTAGTGATATTAATCAAGCCTTACACTGAAGTGCCAAAAGTCAAGTGATGCATATATCCAAATAGAAGTAACATTGTTAAGAAATTTCTAATTGCATTGTACAATTACATAAGTGGATTCTCAGTGTTTTCATTTGTACTCAAGCAACTCACGTGAAAGTTTTCTGATCAGAGTATAACCATGTAATGAGAAATAAGACTTTGAACACAGAATGCTGGTTGGAACCTTCTAGCACGTTTCAGAAATTGTTGGTGAATTCTATTTTCTTTCATCCACAATGTCAAGAATATATAATTTTAGGCATTACCTTCTATTGTGGATATGCAGTGGCTGACCATGACTAATGACGGAGTCCAGCAATATCTGCATAAACCAGCCATAAAATGCCAATCAAATGCTTTTACTAACAAACTGCTAAAAGCTGATGGTTGGTTTCAAATGTGGAAACTTTACTAGACTGTGGACTCAAGCTGCCAACAAGCTGTTTGGGTTAAATTGAACTAATTGACTTAAATAATTAATTTAGCTACTTAGACTTCTTGCAGCCATTCATGGATTTCATGTACTAAATTATAATGGATTTTTCTAGGATGTCAGTGCACTATGGCACTGAGCTCATTTATGATTGGAACATCTAGACAATTCCAGTGAATGGTTTGACTATTTAGATCGCTAGACATGAATCCCATTGAGTGTATATGAGATATAATTAAAAGGCTAGTTTGTATACAAAATCCCTGACATTTACAGCATTTTGGTAGAACTAATTTGATATTGGTTGATATGCTATGGATTTTTCCTGCCAAATAATTGTAAAACTTTGCCAAGTTGGTGTTCTAACATGTTACAACATATATTTATTGGCTGCCAAAGATATATTTGGCATGGTTCAAAAATCACACTTAAAAACTACTGAATTTTACATTTTAAATATAATGACTTTCTCATTACCTTTGATTTAGAATCTGTTTTCAAAAAATTTAGTACATTTTAAATCATTGTTTGGGGCAGCTTCGCCTAAATTGGTTCCTGTGCTGTAAAATCCCACATTTAATCCAAAATCACACCCAAAACTAGTAATATACCTATATCAAATTAGTACATTGTTCACAATTATGAATTGTTGTAGAGATAGCATAGCTCAATACTTTCCTCAGGGAACTTCCAATGACCTGTTGAAACAATAACATATTTATTTATTCTACTTGCATTATACATGGTATTGGAAGGTATCCCAAAAGTATTTAGCTCTTAATTTTGTTTATATACATAAACTTTATTAGGAATATCATAGCCCATTAGGGTGAAGTAATTGCCTGCTATTAAAGGTAAAGAGTTGTTACACATAAATATTATATTTCATGTTTTCTTTCTGAATATTTTAGGTTCATACTGTTAAGTTTAATAAGTTCTGTTATATCTTATGAAGATTCAGTGGCATTGGAAAAAGCCCCTCATTTTTAGTGTTTAGAAAATTGATTTATAGAAGTAAAAATCAATGTATAATAGGCTACAGTTAAAATATCTATGTTTAAATAATGTTTTAGAAGAAAAGGGAACATCTACCTTACTATTTAGAGTCAAAACTTTCCATTCCAAGGAAAATATTTTTTTCCACAAAGTTGTTTATATTGATACATTTTGGTTTTTCTCAAATAGAAAATTTACACCACACCAGATAGTTTGTATGTGAATTTTTTTAATTGTGTTTAATATTTATATATTAGCCATGGATTGATTACATAAAGTGATTCTCAGCTAACACTTTAATATTCTTTATATGAATTAATTAGAAAAAGAAGTCTCCAAGAAAATGCTTAATTTTAAATGTAAATGAAATTTGTTGATTTCTCAGTCATTTTTATGCATATGTATTTACTTATTTTATCAGTGAGTTGTTTACCAGTTTTCACATTTTTTTCTCCCTCATGGGCTACATATTGGAAACTAAGCCATAGCAGACACGGCAAGTATCCTAATGTGAGAACCATTTCATAGTGACACCATTTAGCTGTGGTTCTTGTTATCAAATTTTGGCACTTGAATTAGTTTTTAATTCAAGCTCTCATTGAGTGTTAAATATTGATTTAATTTTGACTAGAGTACCAGAACTAAAGTGATACTCAAGGGATCTTTTACATGCCACACAATCAGGGCCTCATTTCATTCTCAACTTCGTCTCAATAAGATCATGGTTGGGGAATTTTAATGTATTCAATTATTATTCCTGCACATGTTCTCCGAAAAACAGGGAATTTCAAACTGCATATCAACTAACAAAGGTAGCAAGACTGTTATTGTGTGATAATTGTACATGTCTGGGCCTAGGCCTAATATGATAAACAATCATTCAACTCATTTAGTTGAAATGCGGCCATCGGTCGAGCCGGTTTTTGTCTAGGTTTCAGAGATTGTGAGTCTGGCACATTTACTTCTTTCAGATTACCATTTGAACGAGTATTTGACAATGCATGCTATATTGTCTTTTAAAGATCGCAGGTAGGGCCTATATTTGCATAGGGGCTCAGGGCCTCAAAGAGTCTTAAGACATCCCTGAATGTAATTATGACAAGCATGCCTATGGTTTTCACATCCAAAAAATCGATCAACTCCAAGCCGGGATCGAACCCACAACGTTGGGCTTGCGAAGTAGACATGTTACTTCTAAGCCACCAAACTGAAACTTAAAAGATTGTGTGTATGTATATATATTTTAAAACTAAGTGTTTTGAGCAGATATTCAGATCTCAGTACTGAATTAAATATTCTATAAATTTTATTTAATTCATTTAACTGGGAAATATTTCATTCGCACTTTGCAATTATATATTAAAAATTGGAAATTATTGATATGTGATTATCAACTGAAATATAATTTTTCATACAAAAATATTTTGCAAGTAATTAAAACTTATTATTTAAAAATTTGTTTATAGGTATTGCCTTATATGTATTTTCCGAGTTTCCAGTGCCTGCAATACGTTCGATGTTATCCAAAACTGTTAGTTCAGATGAAAAAGGTAAGATTTTTTTATTAAATTGATTTAAAATATATTTGTTTTTAAATATTTATATGTAAATGAATTTTTTATATTTCAGCATTCTAGTAATATTTTTCATATTTTGAAGAACACAAATTATATTATTTAAAAATGCAAGTTTTGTTTCAAAAATCAAAATGTACTAAACAGATAAAAAAAATTGCATTAAAAATAAATGCATTGTTTTTTATAAACTACCACACTAAATTTGATTCCCTAAAGGTGTTGTGAATCAGTATTAAGCAAGTGTAATTTGTGAGCAAATTTTACTCAAAATGAATGTTTTTTTATAAACATTACTCATTCCCAACTTTATAAATACTAGCTTTATAATGATGAGTTTGTTTTGTCACTACTTTTTCTAGGTAGAATCTTTGCATTCACGACTATTCTGCAAAACCTATGCTATATGCTAGGTTCACTTGTACTTATGACGGTGTTTACTGAATTCTCATTCCATGGATTATGCTTTGAAATAGCTGCAGGATTGCAAGCAATAGCATTGATAATAATAGCGTAAGTGAAATAAGCCTTATTTTGTGGTTTAAAATTGAAAAAATAGAACTATTTTCATTTTTGATTAGTAGATGTTGGGTATGTAATATTTCTTAGTTATGTTTTAATAATTATTTAGCTTTAATTTTTATATCATAAAAAAAAACTATGTATATTTAGTAAAAAAACTATGCTATTTATTTCTCGATGATTCTAATGCAAAAACACTGATGAAAAGGACCCCAAAACAAATCATTAAAATAATTATGAAAGAAATCATCACAACACTATTTCAAATAAAAATTAATACAAAAAATGAAATGACCGTATTAAGGGGGGGGGACCACGTTAGAAGGCTGTTTGACACTAATTTTTTTTGGAAGGGGATTAGAATTCAAACAAATTTTGACATTTCATTCATATTTCGATAAGCTTTTGTGATTTTTTTTCATAACCTTTTAGCCAATAACATAACGCTGTGAGGTCCGCTGAAGGTTGTTAGTATAGTTCTCCAATTGCATGCAGTGTAGCCATTTCGATTTTCATCTGAAATCAAAAACGTTTTTATTGTACATTAAAAACTTATTTCCTAAGAATATGAACCTCAATGCAGGTGAAAATAATGAAAATTAAAAGTTTTGCAGGCGTTGGAAAAAATTTACTTTGATTTTTTCCCTCTTATTCAAAGAAAAATACCCTTAAAATCATGATAGCATCTCACAAGTTGGTTCATATAATTCGTAATGTTATGAAGAATCGTGCTATCAATATTTATAATGATAGCTTCTATACTTTTTGAGTTAGACTGCACGCAAATATAAAAAAAGTCATTTCGAGATAAACACGTTTGAAAAATTCTCAGAAACTAGAAATCCAAGGAAGTTAACATCAAGTAAAATGCTTACCGATTAATCGGCGAACTCAGCAATCCTTCTTCCTCATAGACTTCATTTTGCGCTTGCAGCAGTGCTTTCCGACTTTCCTTTGATTCCAATGAGCTATGTCGATTCTGCCGGCTCACGTGCTGGTTATCAATTTGTTCGGCATAATTGAAGCGTAGCCTGCTTACTACAATTCCTGCCTTGTTCATAACCATCAGAAACGAAGAATTTCCTTCATTGAATAAACCCGTTGCTAAATACGATGCCAATTCAACGATTTTTATTCCGGAGTTCAAGTGTTTAGGAGCTAATCGCCAAATCGTGGAATTAAAACTTTCCTTTGAATTTTAAGTGTGGCCACCTAAACGTCTCTCCAGTAAAACATCCCTTGATAAATCTTTATATTTTGGAAGAATTTCCTTCTGTACTTCAGGGTGCAGTTCTTGTTCCATTCCAAGGGCTCATAAAATCTAAACCAATGCGAATTTCGCTTTGAAATTTTGACAGCATTCTTGAATATTTTAGCTAACAATTTATGCAATAAAAAGAAAATAGGATTTTTTGAGCCTCCTAATGTGGTTCTCTTAACTCAAATCTAAGCTGCACTTTTTTGTGTGCAGCTTAGAATCAAAGAGAAAAATTAGTTGGATGTGGAAATTGGAGCAATTACAGGTTCGTGTATGTATTTAAAAGTTTAAATTACTGGTAAAACAATTAATTCACTTATTGGTTCCCATTTTAATTTCGTAAAATTGGATATCAATAAACCATTTTACTTTATTTTTCATTTTTCACAAAAGCTTGTTGAGAATTTGGGGTGTGGCTTAGAATTGATGGTGATTTAGATTCGAATAAATGCAGTAATACCTAACATGATAAATGGATACCTGTTGCTAAAACTTGTAGAATAAATGTTATAAAGATTAGAAATATAGAAAACTTTTGATGTAAATATTAGAACATTCATTGAATTTTTAAAAGTTTCATGTTCTGTGGTACTGAAATTTTGTGGCGTACATATAATCAACTATACATTTTTGCGTTAATTGTTGTAGTTTTATTATTCATATATATTACAATACTTTGAAAATCTTTCTGACATTTAGTGTTTTTTTTTATTTAATTTTATGATACTTAGAAAACACTTTTCACAGTATTCTTCTATTTATTGCTTGTAAGTTACGTGCTATAAACATTAGTATTCATCTGTGGGTGCAGTAGCTGAATGGTCATGGCCAGTACTATTTTAGTTAAACTGAACATGTAAATCTTGATTCCACTCTCATGTAGTATGGCCGGTGTGCATTAAAATCTGTTGAGTTCTCATGTCAATGTCATATGGAAATTAGGAGTGAAATAGGAGTTCAGGGTGTCATCCTCCTCACTTGACTGTGATTCAAAATATGAGGTTTGTCACCAGTAGCCCTTGTGCTGCTTCGAAATGGAAATTGATATTTTGTTTTAAAGAAAATGCAACCTTCATGTTTCTTTTTAAATTTATTTCAGGTACCTTTATTTTACAAGAAGAACATATATTACAGCATATGAAAGAATCGAGCATGGTAAAATTTTCCTTTTATTGTATGAAAAAAAAAATTTGTGCTTATCAAAATACCTGATTGTGAATTTTTCAAGTGATAAATAAAATTAATGATTGTTACCACATTAAAGTTTAAAAGCTATTAATGTGCACCTTACCTAGCTAATCTGCAGATTAACTGCATTAAAGTATGGAATCTAGAGTTTCCCACTTTTTAACTAGGTGATCTTTACATTAGTAGTTTTTGTGTTATAGTTCAAAAGTTTGTTCCTCTTGTTTTCTTTCTGTTAAGGAGGCTGCGATAGCCCAGTGGTCAAGGTATCAGATCATGGCATGCCTGCCATGAGTTTGAGCCCAGTACCACTAAAGACCCGCCGTGTAGGCCAATGATGCACGCTAAATCTGTCGAGAGCTGAAACGTCGTCCCATTGGTGTGGCGTGGTAGTTAGGAGAGGTGGTGCCAGCTCAGGTGTCGTCCACATTACTTGACCATGGTTCAAAATTACGTGGTCCGTTGCCATAAGCCCTCGTGTAACTGAACAGTGCAACGTTAATATTCAATTGATCAATCAATCCTTTCTGTTAGGAATTTTGATTAAATGTTGATTCATCCCAGAATAATTAATCCTAAACATTTAGAAACTGAGTGGCAGGGACAGTAAATGTATTTGATGACTCCTTGAGTTAATGTATAATAATTTTAATTACGACCAAGTATCTTCTGGTAACAAATGAAATGTTAAAAGCTCCAATATTACAAAGTATAGCTGCACATATTAGTATAGCAATCACAACCATGATAAAAAAAAATTATAGTTCATTAAATTCCATGCATAATTTTGTTTCACAAATTCATTTATTTAATTGTAATATGTTAAACCATTGTATTCTTTGTATTAAAGTTTCACGATAGATGATTGGTTCTATCAACTAATTGTGTTTATTGTATTAACTTGATTCTTTAGATATTAAAAGAGATTAGCATTTAAATGTACAGAAATATTGCTTTTGTTCCACCAAAGTTCTTATGTTCATTGTAACGAGTGCCTAGTAGGTAGTGTGCAGATTATCTAGGTAATTTTAGAAGTGAAACTATTTTTTCTGCATTTTAGCAGATGAATAAGTTAATGTGCAGGTTAACTGATTTCTGCACTTGAGTGGTAATATTTATACTCATTAAGGATTTTTTTTAAATAAAGTTATTTTCTAATTTGATATCCCTTATATGTGTTTGTATTAAATTCATATATAACTTAATCTTGCTTTTTTTTATTTAAATAGTATGTTTATTTCATCTAAAGGAGAAAAAATATATTTCCAGTTGAAGAAGAGTTCTTTTTATAATTACTATTTCTAGTTGGTTGATCTAAAATATTTCATTTTTAAACAAGAGATTTAGTTGTTTCAAAACATTTTAATTCAGTCATTTGAATGAATTGTATAAGCAATTTCAAGGTTTTTTAGTAATGAATTTTATTTTGCTTTTTTTTTTTCTCAGTTCTATTTATTATAGTAAAGAGATTCTGTACAGCTTAAACTAATTGATTACTTCCTTACTTAGTTATTGTTAGTGACTTAATTAATGTTAAAAGTACTCCAGTTCAATGAATTCTAACATAGTTTTTTTTCCTTCATATATATAAAATTACTTTTAAGGCAATGAACTGGTTGTAAATTGTTCGTGAATCCCATCGCTGAATATAGGCATTTTATTTTGAAGTTTAATAATAGTTATGAAAATTGTAATAATGTAAATATAAATTTTTCTAAAATAAATTGATGTAATATCTTTTTAATTTGCAGAGGATGGAAGTGTTAGTGAAATTTGCAGTGTTGTTGCTTCTTCCGGTTCTATCAACTGATAAAAGGAAAACAGCTTTTTATTCTGAATTTGAAACAATGCCATTATGCTTAGCATTGTAGAAAAGTTCATTTAAAAATTTTAATTTGAATGTTTTATTTTGAAATGTGATATTTTATTTCTTTTATAGATTTAGGTGTTACAATCTTGACATGCATATTGTATATGTATAAAATAATTTTAGCTTGTAAATTAAAATTTGTGAATTTTTTTATTTATTTTTTAATGCATTTGTATACACAAATAATGTAGTTTTAATCATTAAATTAAGTTCTGATTTTATTCGTATTAATTTCTTTCACAAAAATAAAACATGTTTAATGATAGTTATTCACAATCAATCTTGCTTTCAAATTTACCTTTTTGTTTGAATATTATGTAAGTTAAAAATTAGTATATTCTGAACATATCCAACTTTCAAACTAGCATCAAACACAAGGAACATTGCTTCATAATTATTTATATACAGGGAAAGAGAAATTTTAATTGGTTACATATTTGTCAGAAAGAAATATTAATTCTGAATTGTTAATATATGATTATCAGAGAAAAAAAGTTCTACACAAGTTTTCGGGAATAATCATGTCAAATAACTTTAAAATTGTTTGAAAATCTGTTTTTAGATTTTTTTAGAGGTAAATCTCACAAATCTTGATCTAATTTCTTTGAAAATGGGTAAAAGCTAGGTTTTAGTAGTTCACTTAGAAGAAAACTAGAAAAATATTGAAGATCATTGTTTACTTTTTGCATTCCCCCATTTTATAGCATAAAAAGGAAGTGGTGGTAATTATATCTTTATAACATGAAAATTTCTAAAGTTCAGTTAGTGTAATTTAAAAAAAATACAAATGAAATTTTATATACTAGCAGTATTTAAATTAATATTTTTGATTAAAACTCATTTGTGTTTGTAAAAAAATACTCAGATTTAATTAAAAAATATAAAGATAAATTTAGTCCCCCCCCCCTGTACTTTTTTACCAAAATATTCTGTACTTAATAATTTCCACTTAAATTTGGCTTCAATTAATATAACTTGTTATAGTAAAATGAATGTCAGTAGACACTAAATCTACTGACATTTCATTTATACCTATCCTTAAAATGAACAATCAAATTGCCATTTAAAAAGTGTAATAATACATAGATTTCAGACAACTGTATATTTTCCCAATTTATACAAATTTTGTCAGTCTTATTGATTATACAATATATTTAGCAAACTTTCTGTCTCAATTTTTCATGGGGTGGTCCATGGTCAAAAGTCCACCATTTTGGTATGCTCTAATACGTCACCCAACATATTCTTTTGATTTTGTCGATTTTCGGGAATAAAAACAATACAAAATTAATTAGCATTAACTAAAAAAATTAAATTTTACAGTAATATATACATAGGATTATAACCAATCGGGGGAAAAATCAGGGGTATGGGGGGTGCCTGGACCCCTAGGACATCCCCCTTGTGTGTGTCACTGGTTGTATTTGTATTCCTATTTTTGATGAATATTATTTATTTAGTTGTCTCTTTCTGATGTTTAGTGACAAGTTCAACTGGTGAAACAAAAAAATTTGCTTAGAAATTTCTTCACATAAAAAGCCAGCATTTATTCTGGACAATTCTAAGATATTGAAAAATACTTGTCAAGGTCATCTTTGAAATGATTTTACACTCTATTTTTTTTTTATCTCATTACATCTACACTGAACTTTTTACTATTATAAACTTTTGTCTGTGGTATCACTTAAAATTTTTTAAAGGCATTGAACTAAGCATCAATACCTTAATGCATTTTGCTTTGTAAATTGTAAGAATAAGTAATATTGAGAAGCATGTCATTATCCTTTGCTAATTGTGATAGTTTTCTTAAACTCATTCATCAATGGGCTCATAAAATCCCAGAAATGCAGCATGAATTTTTCAAATGACTGATCGTGGTAGACTGGATACACACAGGCTATGAAATTTTTTCAGAAAGTAGGCAATTAAAAGTTATTACTGAAAAATGAGTTACGTTTATTACAGGAACAATCAATAAGTTACATTGTATACAAAATTCCTAAATTTTATGCATGTTGTAACTATAGTTTATGAAAACTAATTCAATGTATTTCAAATATAGAAATTTATAGCTCAATTTTTTTAAATCATCCTTCGAAAAGAAATAAAATTGTGCTTTCAAGGAGATTTTTTGTACTAATAAATTGTCCATTAACAATTTGAACAAGTATTTTCAAAACACATGCAATATTATCAATGAATGGTATTTATTATTAAAACAAATGAACTTATGAATCTCTACTGCACATAAACAAAAAAATTTTATAACACTTTAATTGTAGGAAAATTTTTATGAACCAAGAAATCAAATTCTGGGGAAGCCTGCAAAAAAAAAGAAGGTTCTGAATTGAAATAATATAACATTTCATTTGCCATCAACTTACTGAGTTATAACTTTGATTAAATGCTAAAAGTACAAAAAAAAAAGTTAAGGCTGTTTTCAGTAAAAGTACGAGAGCTTGAACTAAACGCAAAGCACATTTTCAGACAGAAAAATGCCTCAATTTCCATGGAAATTTGTAGAATTATAGCTCGTATCTGTTAACAATATAGTGTTTATAAAAATATTCAATGAATACTTTCTTTTTCATTTTAATATGGGAAGGCATAGCCAGTTTAACATTATGGTATAGGAGAAAAAACGCGAAACAGAAAAAATGAATCAACTCTGTTAAAAAAGGGAAGTATGATAAAAAAATGCTTTCTAAAGGATAGTGAAGCCAGAATATCATTAATTTTTCACATTTCTATTATATCTGAAAAAATGTTCCAAATTCGGGTCCTATTCTTTAACGTTAACCGAAAACAGCCTTAAAGCTTCAAATACACTTTCAAAGAAAATCACTTCTATGAATAAAGAAATAATTTATATTAAATAATACATATTGCTTGAACTCTTTACTTACATACATGAAACAAATTCATTTTATCTTTCTACAGAATTTATTTGAGGTTAAAATATAGGTAATACATCCAAAACCAGAATATTCAACCAAGTAATTAAAATGAAAACTTACAATATACGATGGCATAATGTACACCCCTGTATTGCGGGGATAAATATTCTGTTATGCTACTGACAATATACTTAGATTAAACATGTCTAAATATAAAGATATCAATATTTACCGTTGATCCCTTTTTATGACCACTGTGCAACAATTTCATTACTATAAAATTCGTTTTAGCAACTTTTAATAAATTCAGTATCTAAAAAAAAAAAAAATGGATAAGTTGACATTAACACATAAATGCTCAAGAATTTAATTACTGTAGAACTTAACATAAATTCTTTGAGATGTGTAATTTTCTAAATAAAAGAGTTTTTGCTCCTGAATTCCAAGAAAAACATACCATAAAATCCGGCGTATAAAGCACTTTTAATACAAAAATTATATCCGGTGTATAATACGCACCCCTAAATTTTAAAAATAAAAGATGAGCAATAAGAAAATTTCATTTAAAAAAAAGACAAATTTTATGAACTAAAAGAGTTGTAAATCTTGAAGTATACTATTTTTCAAAAGCCTGGGATAATACCTCAAATTATTTAAAAACACTACATAAGGATATTTCGGGTTTCTTTAAAGAAAAGAGGGTGTGCGTTATACACTGGACTTTATGGCACTTCTCAGCAGTAAAAAGTTTTATAGGAGCATTTAAATTTACAGGATCCACCTGATTATAAAAAAACATCACAAAATAACTATTTAATATCATTGTACCATTGGATAGTCCAATTTTAGTAGTTTTTTAGCATATATGTACAGGACACAAATGCTCCTTCAAGAGTGACTAGGGAGAACATTTTCCAGAGACATTTTTTGCCAAAATGGCCTCAATCCAAGAGAAAGCCCAATGTGTGCTTTCATGAAATGAAAACACTCATTTATGTTCGGAGTAAATTTCGATTGGTGGTGCAAAGTGTTTAAAGAAATAGACAGTGTTAAGGATCTTACTAGAAGATGCAGACCTTGTGTGAGTAAATCAACTTGTGAAGCATTAAGTGAAGTTTAAAAATAGCAAACAAGTTTGGTAGGAATTCATAAAATGCAAAACATATTAAAGAACACTTGGTGGAAACTGGAATGCTGTATAGACATTCTTTGAGGTACCAGGAGAAAAACATCGAAATTTACTGAGAAATTCTTACAAAAAAATTCCATTTTCTTGCTTCCGATATAAAAAAACATCTAATTATACACTGGTGTGCAAAAATTAAGGACGAAGTCGAAAAATTAGCATATCAGCTGAACGAAGAAGCAGAGCGGACAGAAAGACCAATCAGAAGATTAAGTAAGGTGATGTATGGTAGCACATGCGCAGATATGCAGGTAGACGTAATGGGGGAGTGTCCGAGTAGTATAAAGCATGTTGTCGGTGTAAGATCAGTATTTCTGGCAAAGAGATTGCACGCCGTATAGCAGTTAAAATCACACCGAGTTGCTGCCTCAGCGAGAAATGGCGAATAATCAATCTGTTAGACGACATCTGGATGCTTTTACGCGAGGTCGAATCATTGGGAAGTTGGAGGAAGGCCGCAGTGTGACAAGTGTGGCTGCAGTGTTCGGAATTGCTCACAGCATCGTTTCACGACTTTGGAGACAATTTCAAACTACAGGAACAGCTATCCGGGGGTTCAGTAGTGGTCGTCCATGAGGAACCACACCCGCAGATGACCGGTACATTATCTTACAGGCCAGAAGAAGCAGGCAGCAGGAGAAATCGCTAGACACACGACACAGGCGACTGGACGACCGATATCGCGTTTTACCGTGGTCAGAAGACTGCACGGTGGTGGTCTGTTTGCACGACGCCCTATACGGTGTGTACCTTTAACGCCTGCCCATCGGAGAAGGCGTTCTCTGTGGTGCCGGGAACACCGGAATTGGAGAGACAATGAATGGGGACGAGTACTCTTTACAGATGAGAGCAGATTCAGTTTGAGTAGCGATTCTCATCGCATACTCATCTGGAGAGAGCGGGGAAGCCGCAATCATCCCTCGAACATCATTGAAAGGGACAGGTATGGAGGTCGCGGTGTTCTCGTTTGGGGAGGCATCATGCTTGGTAGTCGTACAGACCTTCACATCTTCGACGCAGGTTCAGTCAACGGGACCCGTTATTGTAACGAGATTCTTCTTCCATATGTGCGTCTTTTTAGAGGCGCTATGGGTCTGCAGTTCCTTTTCATGGACGACAATACACTATGTCATCGCACAGTAGCTGCCGAACAGCTCTTAGAGAGTGAGGATATTGAACGTATGGATTGGCTGGCATGATCTCCGGATCTCAATCCCATCGAGCATGTATGGGATTTTCTAGGCAGACGCTTGGCAGCTCGTACCTTACCACAGTAACGATTCGGGAGCTTTAATTGGCGCTGCAAGACGAATGGGCAGCAATGCCTCAACAACTCATTGACACCCTCATTCTCAGCATGGGCAGATGCTGTGAAACCTGCCTAGCAGTCAGGGGAGATCATATCCCCTACTAAAGACCGGATGTTTCTTGCTGGACACCCATCACAAGGATGTTTCGGCCTTCAGTCGCATTGCGCTCCATGCTACTTTTTCAATCAAGCTTCTTTTTATCCCTCTGATTTCTCTTTTAGTAGGCGTTGCTTACATATTACACATGTCCTTACGTATTGGGGATCTTACGGTATTAAATGTGTTGATTTGGAAAGCTTTTGTACAAAGTTATATTGAAAAAACCGTCTCGTCCTTAATTTTTGCACACCAGTGTAGTTTGAGCACAGTAAATATTTATATTTGAGCAAGACTTTTGAGTCACCCTATCCACTGATTTAAATAAATTGCACTTTTTTAAAACCTCAAATGTGTAACTGTTAATAAAAACTAAAGCATTTTTTAATTTTTGCTTTGATTATTTATAACAAATAATTCAAATTAAAGAAATGTGTGAATAGTTTTGTTAAAACAAACAATGTTTTTCACATAAATATGGGAAGTAAAGTATAATTAAAATATTCTTACTTCTTCACTTGGATCTGAAATATTTTCAAGATTACTTCGTGCATGATGGAAGCATTTGCAAGCATCTAAATACAGGTCTTCAGGTGTGAAATGTGTCTGGAATTGTTTAAAATCAGTCATTTCTTTAAATTGAGAATAAGGAACTGGTGGAGGAGTGAGAACAGCATTGAACGGGGCAAATCTGTGTTCATACCGAACTTTCTCATTGTCAAATTCCACACATGGACGCTTGAGTTTACCATCTAAACTAAATCCACAGACTGCCTGTAATGTATTTTTATCTCACATAAATGTGAATATTTTTATGTTATATTACAGAAGCACTTAGCAAAATACCTTATGAAGTATACATATATAACACAAAAACTAGTTAAGCGCATATTTATTATGATCAAAATAAACAGAAACATTTTGCATAGCTATTAAGAAAAATAAACTTCTTGAAGAATTTTTTCAATTCTGACAGCAGAACCAACAACTAGTTTCATTTTTAATGGGTAAAAGAGAACTAAAGTGTGTGATGTTCTCAATGATAAATTAATTAAATTCTTAAAAAAAAAATTACGTCAAATCTTTTTGCACAGCTGATTTTTCTTAAAAATTAGCTTAAATTTCAAATGTTTGTAAAATTCTCTTAAAAGTCAAAGTTACAAGGGTTTTAAAAATGGTTCCCCTAATGTTAAATAAGCATCTCAAACATTTGATAACAAATAAATTTCTAATAATTTTTCCAAAATATTTATACTGATCACTTGAATTTTTCTAATTCTAAAAATATAAGTAAATGAATATTTTAATATTAAAAATGTGAATTATCAAATATAGTTAAAAATATGAATTACAACATATTGAAATTTTTAAATATTTGGATTCTCATGTCATAAAATCGTTAAATTCAAAACTTAACATAATTCCTTCCTCCATTAATTCAGAAAACAAAGAAGGTCAGATTTACAACAAAAAAAAGTGAATCGTAAAGGACTGCATGTTACTTTAAAACATAATTAAGTATTTAAAAAGAAGAAAAACATTTTTTAAATTGTTCAAAATCATGTGCACCAGACTCTTCTAATGTTTTTTTCTCCAAATATTTCTGAAACTAATGATCAGATTTGAAATGAAATTTTGATCTCATAGGCTCTTCCCTACAAATGCCATTGAAGAATTTATCTTTAACAGAAAATAAATTTTGTTTTAGTTAGTTGACATTAACCAATTAACACTAAATTATTTTCTTTGGAGCCATTAAAAGTAATTACTTTTTGTGCCATCTGTTCAGCAGTGTGTGTAAATTATAAGGAATGTGGTTTTTAAAAAAATTTGATGACTAATGAAAATGTACATAGAAAATTCAAATTCTGTCATTATGTTAATATAATCATTTAACCTGACAACGTTAGGGTTACTTCAGAATCCCAGATAATACAGGTTTTCAAGTCAAGCATTGATTTAAATAACCTTAACTTTAATAAGCTCAAAATAGTATTCTTTTTTATTATTGTCTTTTCTCAGGGGGAAGATATGATTTTTTTGGTTTTTAAGATTAAATTTCCATTATTTCATTAATTTTATACAGAAAGCCACACCCTTTTATTGTGTGTGTAAAATTTATAATATGCACCCACTCTTGGAAAATGTTCTCTTCTGGTTTGGGAGTTTTATTTCTTAATTATGTATTTCATCTGTATTATCCTGAGTTATTACTTCACTTTCATTAGCTAAGAACCACATTCAAATTACAGCTTTAAAATTTGAAAAAAAGGAAGTTATTTCAGTATTCCTGAAGAGTTATTTCATTAGGAGAAAGTAGGCAAGGATGGCATTCAGGAAAGTGATAGTGATTATAATATATTGAAATCAGCAATGAATCTGGACAAGGTATATCTGATAACAATCCAGAATTATTTGTAGATGAAGATTTTTATATCAATAAAGGAAAAGCAGTGTTAAATTTAATATGTAAATGGGTAAATAATGGGAGGGAGATTAACATATAAAAAAATACTTTCATGCAGTGAAATTCTGGAAAACTGAAACCAAAATACAGATCACACACAAATCAACATATAGGTAAGATTTTTTTTTTAAAGCTATAATAATAATAAAACTTAATTTTCACTACATATATGCAAAATTGTTTTTCTAACTTGCCTTATAATATTATAATGAAATATCTTTTATCAGCAAAAGTGGAACTACTGGAAATAACTATGCTGTGACATGTTTGTTTGCACTAAAAATTAAAGCATGCCTGCTCGAAGAATAAATAAATAACTATTTTGCCCAATGAGTTATTTAAAAATGAAAGATGTAATTTTTTTTTGGCACACCTCTGTATGTTCAAAACTATATAACATTGCTCTATATAAAAATATCTATTACATATTTCTTTTAATATAGTGATCATTGCACAGAAACATTTCAATTTTTTATTACATGCAGTGAAACTGAAAATATATCTTGTATACACACACAAAATATTTAAAACTGTTACCTTATAATAACCTCCACACATGTTTTGTAAAGCTTGATTCAAAATTATCTCCCTTCTATGTGCTTGAATTTTTTTCTTTTTCTTATTTCGCTTACCAGCTCTTCCCTTTTGAAACATTTGTTCTGTAAGAATTTTTATATTTACACAAATAAAGAGGAAAACTTAACAGTGAGAAAAATTTATAGAAAATAAGGAATAGATATGTTATAAAAAACCATCAATTTTGTAAATGAAAATAATGCACATAAAAATCACATTTTGCTGATAATTTCCTCTGCAACAAAATTTGTAAAATTGATATTATAATTTACCAAAACAATATTTTTTTTCAATTTGTTCACTGAATTTTTTTTATTCTTAACATACTGCTTTCCATTACATTTACATTTAAATTGCAATCTACTAAAACGGTAGCACTTTTTTTATTTAAACATTTTCTTACACTTAACTTTTTAAAGAAAAAATTTAAGCCTTAAAAAAATTATCTGCTGATATTACTCAACTCAACAGCCCATGAGGGCCTAGGCCTAATGTTCCCAGCTCAGTATTCGTGAACTTGGGCACATGAGGAGCATGTTCTGGCCAGGTGGTAAGTCTGATGCGAACCCCCAGTGTTTTTAGTTCCCAAGCACACAAAAGCTTGGTACTAATTTATTGACCCACTGAAGGGATGAAAGACTGAGTCAACCTTGCCTAGACCTGGATTTGAACCCCTGACCTGTGGCATGGAAGAGTGATTCACAACTGATATTACTATTTATTATAATTTGTACATATTAAGAATGAAATTATAATAATGTTACATATGCATGTGTGTATATATAAATACATGGACTACCCACCAAGAAGAAATTGGGCACCCATGTAAATGAGATAATCTTCTCTTCTGTAATATGTCAGTCCCCTTTTGCAGTCATTTGTATTCACAATGGCACACAATTGGAAGTCCTTGGATTTCGAAAAAAAGTTGGCTATCACAGAGATGATCGAAATATACATGACATTGCTGGAGAGAATAAGAACTCTAAATTGACATTGGTCTACATGATGTGATGTACAAATGGAAGGTGAGTGGTGGATGTCAGAATGTGGGAGATCTGGCAGACCCCTGAAACTTAAGGATGCTGTCCAGAACTATCTGAGAAAACTGCACCCTACTGATGATCTTCATCCTTGAGGAATTTCATCAGGCATCTGGAACTGCTATTTCAGTTAATACTATCTGTAAGGAAGCAGCTAATTACAGCCATGCAGCTGTTCACAAACCTTTGATTATTAAGTCTAACAGTGAAGTTAAGCAAGCATGATGCAAATCCCAGCAATAATAGACTATAGTAAAATGGAAGCAAGTTATAATGCAGCAAAACAATTTTCAAACTTTTCTAATCAGACAGTATGATTGAGGTTTGGCATTAGCTTGGATCTGCTGGAATCCATCTGCTCCATCACATTCCATCTGCTGGAATGTGATGTGCAAACAATAAAGTTTGGTGAAAGTGGTGTTACATTGTGGGGGTGTTTCTCTTGGTATGACATGAGACTTTTGGCTGCAGTACTTGGTACACTTAATGTCAAAGCCTACTGCATCATTTTGGATGACCATATACTTCCTACATTGTGGCAGTTTTACAGATTGGACCATTGTTGCTTAAAGGAAAACAACTTCAACTATCATGTTGTAATGTCCACCATGGCTTAGTATATCAATCAGGTTAAGAAATTGAACAAACTAGATCTTAAGACGATACAACATTTATGAAACAAGTTAAAGCATCAAATTTCTGTCCATGTTATCAAAACTCGATGAAAAACAAAGCTGATCATGGTAGTTACCCCAACTATTGATGGTAAATAAATATCCTTTTCCTTTTCTATCCCAAGTGTTCAATTACTTCTTGGTAGATAGTGTATATGTATGTATATTTGCAAACAATTAAAATGCAGTAGAAATGCAGAAAAAAGTATATTTTTTATAATATGTAATTGGAAATACCTATATGTAATGAAACTCCATAACACCTATAGTAAACTTATTCATGATTTAAATTGAAACAGAATTCACATATTTGCTTTTAGTATAATAATTTATGAATATTTTTAACTCAATACAAAATCCAGCAATCAAAACAGATTAACATGAAAGAGTCTCGTTTTTGAAAATGAAAATAAATAACAAATTATTCTTTGTATAAAATTCCTTAACTTACATTTTGTTTAAAATTTAGTTTGTTTTCAAATAGAAAAGGTACATAAAAATAAATAAAACTGTTCAAATATTAATTGATCAAAATTGACATTTATTTAAATGTTTTTTTTTTCATTTCTTTTTCAAATTTAGAAATTATTTTATTTTTTATGCCAATTATATTAACACAATGGTAGAGAAAAATTACCTGCTTTGCTTTCCTGCTCAGTAAGGAAATTATTAGCTCTAGATAAAGAAGAAACCATCCATCCATATAAGAATTCATATAAATACCTGAAATTCAAATATAATTTTTTGAACTATCAAGTTATTTTAATCTAAGCAATTTAAAAGTAACAAGAACATAAAAAAAAGCAATTGTTAGGATTATATATTATAACATTTAATTAAATTTGAAATGTGACCTGATATAAATATATGATAACTACTGAAACTCATTTCACTGCACCAGAAATATATCAACTACTTAAGTGTATTATACATTGAATTTTGGTAATTTTTTAATTACTCAAAAATAATTGAGATATCTAGATGATTTATTCTGCAAAAAATCAATTGATTCTTATGTATACAAGGATTATATAAGAGCTATTATGTACATTATATATTATAGCAATCAGCATTGATTTGTTTGATTTCAGAAAGCCAAAAATAGAAGTAACCCACGATAAGGAATAGACAGATACTCATAGTGTTGTTCAGTTCTTTCCTTTGAAAGGTTATAATGCTCAAAAATCCACAGCACAAATAATTGTCTGTATTTTGAAACTGTTGTAAAACAGAAAAAGAAATTTCCAACAGAACACATGTCTCTCAAAGATGATTCAAGAAGTAGAAGATCATCACACATAAACAATGCTGTAATGATGAGTAAAGAAAGTAGCTCCAAATCATCATGAATGATTGGAATGGCAGAGTGAGGAAAATTATTTAAGAACTACACCTATCAAAGCTCTGTAACTACACTGGGTTCTAAGATTACCTCCTTTTCAGAATCAAACACGATGCAACCTGTTGACTTTTAGAACAAAACAAAGATGATTTTTTGAGTCATCTGGAAACTGTGGATGAATCTTCAATCTATCAATATAATCCAGAGATGAAAGAGATGAGCAAGAAGTAGAAGCACCTCACTCAAGAAGGTTAGAGTGCAGAAGACTGTTGCGGAATTAACACACTACCTAGACAAGAGCCAAATCATCCTTAATGCCCATTACTTGACAGTGCTGAACAAACTATGTGATGTGATGATCAAGAAATGACCAGGTATGATCAACAAAGGCATTTATCTTCTTGCTGACAATATACCTGCTAACTCATCTCAAGGTGCAGTTAAAGAATCAAAGTGAAATGACTTTGAAACTTTGCCACATCACACTATTCTTCTTATCTCATTCCAATCACCTTTTTTATTTCCAGAACATAAAAAAACAAAGTGTGCAGGAAATGAGATTTGACATCACAAATCATTTGATTTTTTAAAATAATATTGTTTTTGACATAATCTGATAAGTTCAACAATAAAAGCCTTCAAAAGTGCTAGAAGAAATGTTTAATTTTTGATGGTTACTATGCAGCAAAGTCTTAAGAATAAAAAGTAAAAATAAATTTCTGTCTTGATTATTTTTTATAATAATTCATACATACTATTTTAACATTAATTTTTCAAAAAAAGAAAACTTGATTCCTATTCATGTACATATTTTATATTTAACACATATAAATTTAAATATGAAACTATATAGGCATAGTTTTCCAACTAAATTTCAAGAAAAAGATATTCTTTTTAAAAAAATTTAATTACTTTTAACTATTTAATATAAAACCTCATGATAAAATGATAATATTGCCAATAAATACTCAATATAATTACAGAACTATATCACAATTATTTAATTTATAAAAGGATTCAGCATTGAAACTTACCAATACAGATATATGTATTCATGACTAGAATACAATTCAAGCTCAAAGCCTGAAAGAACATACTGAATCATAACTTTGAGTGTATGGTAAAGGACCCAAGTACCAAAACAAGCTAAATGAGAAACAGGATTGTCCAATTTCAAGCACAAATTATGAAGATAAGCATCAACTTTGTCAGCCTACGGGATAAAAATATTAATTAGGTTCTTTCCTCACTAGAAATCATCACAACATTTTTTAAAAAATAAGGTTATATAAGATAAAAGCTGTAAAATGTGTGAAAAACAAATCATTGCAATAAAATAAAATCAAGGACAAATGTATTTTATACAGAATCAAAAATCTACTTTTCTCCATACATATGTAAAGTATGAAGATTGATAGTTCTGATAATCTTAAAATTGGTATACCTTCAAAATATTTAATCTTAGTTCCAATATTTGCATATGGTATATAGTGCACGTGACAATAAACAACTGATGAATATGTAAATCACAAATGAAACTGCACACTTTAGAAGGACATCTAAGCCTAATGCTACTTACTAGGATTTTATTTCTTTTAGCCCTTTTTAGATTGATCACAAAAGAATGTTGGTGAATTTTTAAAGAAATATGGTGTTTTGCTTACTAATAAAATTTTTTTTACATTTACATGAAATGCCATATCAGAAATAAACAACTAGAATGACTGTGAAAACTAGTTTAATAATATTCTACTGAACCAACAATATCTGCAAACAATTTTTTTATATATAATTCCCTAAGTCATTAATTTACTGCAGATAATCGGCTAGAATCCCGAGGTTTAACATTTTTATTAGTGTTGTAAATATTTACAATTCTTTTTCATTCAGATGAGTAAGAGGGTAATTAAGGTAAAAAAATTATAATAATAGCATTTATAATACTACTTTATTTTAAAAATTTTCAATCATATTGGAAAAACAATTTTTACTGACTATTTTATGCAAGAACATTATTAAAAAATTCAAAACATATGCTTTTAAGTTAGAAAAAATTATTTGAAATTCTTTAAATGTTTATGTATCATTTAAATTTCAGCTCAAAACTAGGATTTTAAAGATAGCAAAAGGTTTTTAACTGTTATGTAGCAAATACAAACACATTGAAAAACATAGATATCAGTTAATACATCCATTTTTAGAATATTTAAATTATATATACATTCAAAGGAATAACTAAAGTTATTTAACTTACTATAATCTTATGAACAATATATGCTTATGTAATCTATACTGATTCATTTAAAATTAAATTTAAATAGCTGATGTAAAAATTATTTAAATAAAATGTTTAAAATTTTTTATTTCAATAATTTAAAAAAATTCAAAATAACTATACTTCTTCTTGAAGAGCAGCCAACTCTTCTAAAAGGTGAGACAGTTTGTCTCTTTGTCTTGCTCGATTATGGCCAGATATTTGGACTAGAGTGCAAAATGGTCGAATACTGTGACTGAGAAAAGTTTCAACATATTCTTTGGCTGAAGGGTTAAACATCAATGGGGATCTGTGAAAAATTAAATGAATTATGTAACATAGCTCTTTCACTAGATGGCACTATTAAAACTGATATTATGATAATGGCCTGAAAATTAATATGCACATACTGTTCAAAAATATAATATGGTGTCTATATAATTATAAAAATAAAAAAATTTCAAACCTAGGCATCAAAACTGGTGGTTTAATGAAAGCCTTGATAGCATCTCTCAAGACATCTACAATGTGCATAGTGCCAAGGACTTTTCCTGGTTCACTGCATTTTGCTTGATTCAAATATAATAACTGCAAATAATCTTAATAATTAATTAAACCATACATACTTGATTTTTCACAATGATAATAGTAATTTTATTGATTTAATTGACATCTTAAGCCAATTTTTTTTATTATCATACCTGTAACACAGATCTAGAAAGTACACATGGTGATGTTTTACTGAATTCACTCAGGAAGTCCTACAAATAAATAATAAAAGCAGATTACTCCCATTCTAAATGATAATAATAAACATTAAACCTACAAAGTATATATACATAAAGATATCAAAATATATTAAGAGAATGTTAGAAATAAGAAACTGCACTTTCTCCTCTCAATCAATAGCAAGCAGTATAAGCATTGTTGGTTCTAAGAAAAAGTTTAACAATTAAATAAAGAGGAAAATAAATGTATAAAAATAAATTTCAATTAATTATATTTGTGTTGAATGACAAAAGAAATCTTAAAATAGATAATTTTTAAGCAATATTTTTATCAAAGCATATCTATAAAAAGGGAGGGTGGGGAGGTCTGATATTTTTAAGAGCTTACCAAGGCAGAATGAAAAGTAATACATTCTGTTATACCACAGATTGTTCGTAAACGTGTAATTAGCAGAGTAAGATATTCAACAGATTCTTTTCGTGTTTTAATCTTGGTGTAACGAGGAAATGTTGGAGGTAATAAACGTTGATTCACCAATGGTTCAAATCCCAAAATTGTAGGATAGTCAGCTAGTTTAGAATATAAGTAAAATGACAAAAAGTAATCACATTATTTTTAACAACAATATTTTTAATTATTTCAAATGTGCATATAGGTAGATAAATATAAAGTTTCACAACATTGAAACTTAAATTTAAGATATGTATATTAAAACAAGACTTATTGTACTAAGATCATAATTAACTTTTTAAATAAATGCTTGTTTTTAAAAATGAAAAACTTTTTTTATTAATTTATATTAAACATTGTACAGGTAGTGTGATCCAAAAATTCGGAGACTGCAGCCATTGCTGATGACAAAAGCAAGTACCTAAAAGTTAAATTACTTAAAATGGATTTTCCCAACCCCTCTACTACCTAGCCAGGTTGGTTTAGTCCGTGTCATGTGACCAAACCACATGTGCAGCTGTTAACTTCTGAAGCTAGTTAGCTTTGTTCCGCTATCTAAGAAAGATGGCTTTTCTTGAACAGAATTGAACATTAGATTCTGTCAATGCTTAGATAAAACAACAATGGAGATGTAGTATTTCCTCCCTTCACCAGGAAGTGCACTGTGCTCCCCCTACAGTAAGAATGTGTTCTTTTGTGTATAATACAAAGCTTCTCGGCCCCGGCGTGTTAGGTCGGTGGCCATTTTAAAATACTACCCGCATGGGTCCTTTGATTTTAAAATTTTCATGTTCATAGTAAATAAATGTGCTGTCTTTAAGAATACGTCTGTTGGTGAAGTTACAACAACATTACACCTTTTACCACAACATATTCACAGGAGACTTTGGAAATGTTAAGTAAGGTGTGAGGTGAATCTACAATGGTGAGATCCCAAGTTCATGAATGGCACCAATGCTTTAAATGCTTTGCTGAGAATCCATTGAATACAATAAAAGCGTTGGATGACCTTCAATTTCCTAGAAAATGTCACGTTGGTGTCAATGTGTTCAAAAAGATCGTGGTCAAACACTTGAATAAGTCACTGACCCTTTTCGAAGACGTCGTTTAAGGGAATCCATTTATTGTAAACAGCCTCAGTTCTGTCAGAGTAAGGATTGGTATCTTCTGCATGACATCACACCAGCATGTCAATCCGAGAACTGGTAAAAGAGTTACTTGCCAAAACTCAAACTAACATGCTCCCACATCTCCCCTATTCTCTAGACTTAGCCCATACGACATTTGCCTGCTCCCATCAACGAAAAAACATTTACGGGGACATCGTTTTGTGTCATTAGATGAAGTGAAAGTAGCATCACAGAAGGCCTTGTGGGAAGTTGTAAAAAAAGGCTTCCAGAAGTTACACAAACACTGGCAAAAGTGTACTGTCGCCCAAGGGGACTACTTTGTAAGTGGATGAGCTTTGGTGTTGTAAACTATTTAGGGTAAGGTTTTCTACAGCTTGTCCCAAAACTTTTGGATCATACTATATAAAAACCATTAAATAAGAATATATACAAATGCCTATTCTAATCAAAACTAAATTCTTTAAAAAATGGCATAAAAATTGTACAAAGTGTATTTTTTTTCTATAAAAGGAAACTATTGTTATTCTGATTCATGGAAATGTTGAAAGTAATTTTGTCTTATAACAATATAATGATTAAAAATTTTAATGAGATAACACTAATTTAAAGTCTTTTTTTTATTGTCTCAATCTTGATCATATTATTTTCAGCTTTGTCTATTTAGCCATATTGATTAATAGAATAAGGCAATAAACATTTATTTCAACATAGAAGATGATTAATAAAATATTACAGTTCATTACGATTCCCGTAAAAACTTTAAAAATTTATAGTAATGAAAAATTAATTTTTGAAATTTTAACAAGAGAAATTAGATAGTTTATAATTTTAAAAAAATCAGTAAAAAATTAAGAATCAACATTAATTTTTATTTGTACCTCGATTACTACTTTCAGCTTTTGGATCTGGACGAATACCTAAGTGAATAGTTTTTTCTATTATGGGAAGTATTTCAGCACATTGTAGCAAAAATCTATCAACTTCTTCAACAGCAAAACACTAAGAAGTAAAAAATCCATATATAGTAAGCAAATAAAAGTAATCCTTAAGGCTGTCTTTGCCAAATGTACAGAGCCTAAACTAAACACAAAGCACATTTTTTGACAAAAAACATCTAATCTTTTATGAAAACCTGCAACAGTATAATTCTTTTGTTTATAATAGCGTTTTTAAAATTTCAAAATATTCTATAGATTTGTAGTTTTAACATATAAAAAGATAGCTCATTAGCATTGTTATTGGAGAAAAAATTGCAAAACAGATCATATAAACTCACAATAAAAATTAGTGCGATAAAATAAGCATTTCTCTAAAAGATGGCAAAGCCAGAATATAATACCAATGTTGGAATATCTGAAAAAATATTCAGAATTGGTGTCTTTTTCTTTAACATTGAGCAAAGACAGTCTTAAATAAGAAAACAAATAAACATTACAACAAATAATTTAATTTTTCATTATTAATTATCAACTAAATGAATATAGTATATCTAATCACATTATTTCAGTAAATTTTCTAAACGTATTGAAAAATTATTTTACTTTTGCTTGAATTTTGAGCTGTGAAAATAGTTGAAAGTATTAAAAATCTGCAAAATATATTATTCAATAGTTGAAGAAAAACAGATATAGATACCTTTTTCTTCTGAAATAAAAGAAGAGCTTGATACAAGAGTCTGCAGAATTTGATTCTGGAATACAGAGCAACAGATTCTTCATGCTACAAAAACACAAGAAACTGAGAAAATTAAATCCTTAGCAAAAACTCATAAGTCAAGATTAAAGCTTTAACTCAAAGATAAAGATGTGTATAGTTTGTAAAATCCTTTGAATACTTTTTACCACTTGAAATTTTTTCTATTTCCTTCATTAAACAAAAGTATAACATCATAACACAAGCTTTTGTTTCAAGTTTTTAACAGTAATATTCAAAAATCTTGTTACATAAGTATTGAAAGTTTCAAATATTGTAGTGGTTTCCCTCTTAAGACTAAAACTAACATGAGATTATTTTTTTTTATCTTAGTGCCAGTTTTAACTATGTAGTTAAGACAGGAAATTTGACACATTAATGAGATGGTTTATATAAAATGAACTGAAGTAAGAATTTAGGAAATAGTAATAAACGCTAATTGCAAAAATTCAAAGTACAATCAATAGTTAATAGCTTATTTCAAATTTTAGTGTTCCTTTAGAAGGATTCTAACATTTACTATGTCTAAAGAATTACAATGTTTGCAGTCAAACTTTCATTGCTGAAGTTGACCTTCATATGAATTGTATATGTATGAACACGTGACTTATACATTGTATATGTATGAACAACTAACAAAAAATATGAATAATTAATTTTTTAATCATGTGCATGGTTAACATAAACAACTTTTAAAGAATACAAGGTTTAAAAGATATATCTCATACTAGCTATATTCTTCAATTAATAGAAATATTTATGAGAAATTTTGATATGGAAAGACATTAAATAAAATTATAATTATAACATACTTGTGCTTGAACTTGAAGATCCTGTTCTTCACCAGGTTTAGATCGAGATTGCTATAAAAAGAAATATAAGAATACAAAATATAATATACACATTCACAAAAAAATTATACTAAAAATTATGTTTCTATCTCTTACTAAAATATCTTCATTAGTTAAAGTCAATGGGAAAACTTTTATTTTTACCCCCCAAAAATTAATAATTGTAATAAATTATAATTAACTAACTGCAGTATACCAAAATGAAATATAAAAAGAATTGCGAAACAATGATGATAAATTAATTCATATTTTGCATACAATAAATTCTAACATAAAATTAAATACTACACTAACTGAATATGTATTTCAAATGTATGTGTAATGAAATATAACTACCTTCACTTTTTTCAATAGCTCTTCTTCAACTTCTTTCAGCATAGCAGTAGCTTTACCCACTGGAATATCATTAGCCAACTTATAACCATACATGACAGGTTGAAAATCTTCCTGATAAAAGAAATGGAAATTAAAATAAAAATTGCAAAAATATTAATGAAATAATTTCATGAATTTATTTTTTCTATTGAAATTGAGTGCTAATTGAGAATTAAACCTGAAATTCAACAAAAGTAAATAGCTTTTCACACTTTAATTAGCTTCTTTAATGTTTTATTTAATTGATGCATTTATATAAGTAATTTTATCAGATCTATTTATTTAAAAAATCTCTAATGCACTGCTTAATAAAAGTAGCTTTAATTGAAAATTTTAAAAAACACATTCACAAATTTAATAAGAAATTACACATTTTATTATTTAAAGCAGAAGGAAATTTTAGAGAAGTAATAAAATATAATTTTCAATCACTTTGAAAAGGTTTCAAATGTTTGTTACACAATAATATTATCTTATTTAAAAATATATTTGAAACAATTCAACAAAATTATTAGACACAAAATATAAATGCTTTCTTCTGCTTTTTGCATAAACACTGTACTCTTTAAAATGAACTCATTAAAATTTTATGATGAATGCAAACATTTAATCAACCATAAGAAGTCTTCAATTTCATAATAAACTATATTCAAGATAGTATGAAAATTAGCTAAAATTTCTTGACAAAATCCAAAATAAAACCAGAAAAACAAGATGGACCTGAGCATTTAAAATAAAAAATAAGTCTGATTTCTACTTAAAGGAACACAAAAAAGTGTATATCAAAAAATAATAAATCTAAACCTCTTCAAATACTCCAGCCTTGTTTATAAATTCCCTGATGACATCCAAGAGTTTCAACGAATGGATACTAAAAGCTCTAATAATTTTATCTTCAACAAGATGAGGTTTTTGAAGGTACAAATTCGTGAAAACAGTCTGTGCCAAAGAATGGCCTTCTAACCATGTAACCTAGAAGATTAGAAAAAGATAAGTAAAAACAAAATAAATATTTTTTTTTACTAAAACTTAATTTGGGGGAAAAGAGCTTTAAAATAAAGTAAAACTTTACCAAACAAGCCAGTGTTGCATCAATGATGCCAATTTGTTCTTCAACTGTTAAGTCTTTAATTTTTAATTTGTCCACCTACATATATATTAAAAAGATCAGAATAAAACATAATATTCAATAATAAACAATACAATACTTCAAAAATTAAATAATTTTGGCATTCCAAAATTATTTTTTGTGATTGTAATGCATCTAAAATATTTACAACTAAAAGTTGTACTTCTGCAATAACATATAATTCCAAACACACACTGTAATTTTGAACTATTGTAAATCTAAATGGGTGGTGTATTTTCCAATATAATAATGGGGTTGTCTTGAAGAAAGAATTCTTAATTATTCTATTTGATGGTAAGAGAAATCCATAAACTACAATATAGTATAGTTGATTATGAATATGAATTAGTGAGTACAAATTCATTATTAGTGTATATATGTGAGATGTGTAATAAAAATATATGAAGGCAAATCTTAATACCTCTATGCATGAATTTCTTTGCCTACAGAAACTGTCAATAGTTATGGATGATACATATGCACACAGTGGTATACAGAAACTACTTTTATTGGAAGGGTTTACGTTAAAAAAACCTACACAGATGAAAGCACCAAGCGTAATTTTCATGCTAAAAATTGAAAATTTCTTAGTGTGTGGAAGGGATTGAAAGCCACACATCCCAATACAAATATACATACACATATATATATAAATCCATTTGTGCAAACTTACAGTTTTTTCCCATTTTGATGAAATTTTTCACACTGTACATCAAAACAAGAGGATGATCAATGTCGACATAAAATTTTGAAAAGTTACCCACATCTTTACTGTTTTATCTATTACCTTTGTATTCTGATATTTCTATGCAAAACCTGTTTCAGAATTCTGGTCGCCATTTTGATGTTTTAATGCTAATTTTTGATACACTTAAAGAGCTGATTTATAGTTATTTTTCTTTTCTGGGTTTCTTTTGATGAATGCAATGGATGTTTCTACTGTTGTTGAAAGAGAATTTCAGAGTTTATACACAATGAATCAATCGCCATTCATAAGAAAAAAATCACTGTCTACCTGAGATTTTATAAAATTCACCCCCTCCCATTAAATGATGACTCTTCACTATGTGTAAAAATGCAGCAATGCTTTGTACTTCAAGCATGATCTTTTTCTTTTATTAATAAAGGCTTTTATTTTCAATATTAAAAATAATTTATTTGATATATAATAATTATTAATACTCATAGAGAATGTTCTCATTTATGTACAACATATTAAAACATTTTATTAATTTTTTTCGGCAAGGAGAAACTGGTCGAGACTTTACAAAAACTTACAACTCTTGCAATTTGTATTTTGTTCATAAAATAAAAAGTAATATTAAAAACATTCAACTCCTATGCAGCATTAGATATTTCAGCAAGTATGTGTGTGTATGTACATACATTAACACTTTCATTGCAAGGGACAAGATAACTCATCTTTCAGGATCCATAAATAAATCATTATAACGAAAATTGTAATTGATCGTGATTATTATTTTTAAAAGTAAAATAAACTAGTTTTAAAAGAATTTGTATTTTGTTTCAATTTTAGCACTGCCAAGAGTGGTGCAGACTCTTAGCACAGAGGGTTGGACAATGCACGTCATTGCTGCGATGAAAGTGCTAAAAAGTAAATTAAATTTTTCATGTAATATCTGCTCAATAATCAGAGTGATTAATTTAAAATTAATAACTCAATTATTATTTTTAAGTTTCTAAGAAATTTTTCATTGAATCCTAAAAATTGCCTTAAACAATTCACAAATACATACATATAAGAGTTATGTTACTACCCATAACCTAATATTCACTTTCAATTGATTATTAAAATGTGAATAGATGATACATAAATATTGCCTTTATATTTACTTTAAGAGCTTGGTCAAAATTAAGAACTTTTTTGTTGCCACGATTGCACATCATTCCTGCATCCATCTTTGGATCCATCATTTCTATAGCAGACATGGCTTCAAACAAACCAAACCTATATTAAATAGAACATACATGATCAATATACAAAATCTGAATAAGAATAAAAATTTTGGCACAAAAGCTAATTTTTCTTACATATCATCATGAAGAAGTTGCCCAAGCTCCAGTTCTAAAAATTAAAATAAAAAAAACAATATTTTACTATAAATTGACTGAATTAAAAATCTATTTTATCATCTACATAAGTACATGTAGTATTTATTTCAAATAAGTTTTGGGAAGCAAATTACCCAGACAGAATTCAATTATACTTGAGTGCTTTTAATTAATATGCATTTTAACAGTCTACAAAAGAACAGCTAAAATCCTGAACATTTTTTTCCAAAAAAACAAACAAGAAATGTACAATTTAAAATTAAAAACCTTTTTTGAAGTTGTGTTCCACACTGAACTGAAAAAATAAAATTTCTTCTTTTTTTTGGCTTTCCTGTCCATTTGTTTATGAAATACATGGATTATCATTTTATTTTTCATATCATTAGAAACAAAATAACTCAAATTAAAATCAAACTACAAAACTCTTATGAATTTCTATAGCTAATTTGCTCATATTTTATCAAATATATTTATTTTCACTCCGATCATAAAAATAAAATTTATGTAGCCAGAATAATTGAATTGAAGTTCACAGTGTTTACCAATACAAACAAGAACTAAAAAATGATGAGAGCAAATGATTACAAATTCAGAACAAATACAGATCTTAATTGGTAAAACAAGAAGAATGCAATATATATATATATATATATATATATATATATAATATATATATATGTATGTATATATATATATATAAAGTCCTATTTATATATACACCATAAATGACAGACATAATAGATTTACCTGTGGATTGAGAGAGATTTGGTATTTATGTGACAGACTCTTGGCATAAAAACCATGTTAAGTGCATAGTTATCTGAGTCATCAATGTATTTACAGAGCAAATAACTATTGAAACATTTACTCTTTTTATTACAGAAGACATAACAATTGTCAGATATTTAAGCTATTTGCTTTTAAATACACCAAATATTCCTAAAAATATATTTGGAAATCCCTTTTTTTTAAAGTAAAAGTACTATATATGTGTTCTTATTTTTTACATAAATAAAACACACAAGCATTAACAACATTTATGTGCTGAGTTTTATAACACAGGACCAGTATTATGTTGGTATTTTTACATAAGAAAATACACCTTTTACACATTAAATGCATCAAATGTCTACATAACATACTTAGGTAAATTATTATTACTATATATATATATATATATATATATATATATATAATAGTAATAACTCATTTTAACATCGAAATCATATTATCATATACATGTGCTAATTAAGTATATAAAAAACTGTACCTTCAGTAGCTTTGAAGAACTCTTGAGTAACATCAACCCATTTAAAAGTGCGACATTTCTGACATGATTCAGATGATCCACCAGAAGTAGCATCACACATCTCTTTCCTATTAAACAAATTAATATGAATTTACTTAACTCTTTAATATTAAGACTTTTTAATTTGATGATTTCTATAACATATTTTTGGGGGATTTATGGCCCAATTCCGCTACTCTTCCTTTGTGGAAGGAAACGGTGGGCTTTCAAATCAGATTAATTAATTCAAGTTAAGTACAGAGCCAATTGTAGAACACTTTGAAAAATTTTTAGAATATAGAGAGAGTTTCTGGATTCTTTTTTCTCTCTTGGATTTTCAGCTGTTAAAAAATGTTACTTGAAATATTTTCAATGTGATATTTTGGGATGAGAATTTTTAGTTTGTTGTCTTTCATTATACATATTTATTCTTGTTATTATTAATATCAATTTATATTTTATTTATTCCTGTTAAGTACCTTTCTTTAATCCTTATACAGCAATTTTTCATAAATCCAGTATTGCTGGGGTAAGTCAATTTTTTTCTAGATATGTGCAATTCAAAAAGTTTTTTCTTTTTTCTTCTAATTTATATTTTCATTCTTTACATTTAATTTACTAAGCTTATTTTTTTTTTAATTCATGTTCATTTCACTTTCAAATTGCTTAAAAAGAATGTTTTTATTTATTTTAATGCAGTTTTATTAGTTATTTATAAATAGTTTAAAAAATAAAGGCACTTCCATACTATACGATCAACCAATTTTAACAAATAAAAAGATGTTACTCAATGTTGTTATTATTTTCAGGCATGCACACGAACATTTTCTCACAATTGAATGCATATCGTAACATTTGGCAACATCTTTCGATTTGAAGAAATTGGTCAACCGCATAATATGTAAGAGCCAAATATCATGCAACTTTTCAAAAATATTTTCAGTGTTACAAACCCTTGTAATGTGAAGAAAATAAAATTATATTTTTAGTTTATTCTATTTGTAAGTGTTAAAGGTTAGAGAGAAATCTCCTTTTTTATTACTTTCATCCACTTGTGGAGGATAGGGGGAGTCTTTTGGAGCTGAGGAATTATTTAGAAACCCTATGTTTTTTTTTTGAAAAAGAAAAAACAATAACTTGGTGTGTGCCCTGCGATAGCAAACTAGCACCGAATGAGCTAATGTTCACGTAATGTAATCTTTAGAATGGACAAATACTAACCAATTTTAATACCTTTGGCAGCCAAAAACAACAAATTCAAACGATTATAGAATTTCTATGGATTTGAATAGAAATAACTTGTTTTTCTTACTGAAAATGCATAACTTCTACAAAATTTCATTGAAATTACAAAAATTGACTTATACAAAAAAACGTATTTACTTGTTCTCAAATCGTTTGTCACAACTTTTGACACAACCTTTTTCTTCAGACATGGTTAAAAAAAATAAGTAGTTCAAATATAAATTATATTCAGCACATTACACTGTATATAGAAATAGGCACAAGATCAAAACAATATACAAATATTCGAGATACAGTTACGAGTCTTGTAGCTTAATATGTTAAAAGTTTTAATATTTTTTCTGTATCTTTGTAAAGTATGAGTTAAATTTCTTTTAGGCTTAAAAATATTAATCTATAGTTTTAAATTGCTTATAACTATTGTTGTTTCTAAAAAAATATTATAATGGTTTAATTCTGGATGAAATCATTTACCAAAACTTTCAAACTGACTAGTCACATTTTTCTAAGTACAACAGATAATATGAACCAGATAGCAGATGCAATGCCAGTTTTTGACGATGGCAATGAATGATAGGAGGGGGGGGGGGATAATAGCCTTTGTTGCTCTATATCCCACAAAACTGAACTCAACTGAATGGTAGGTAAAAAGATCTCAGCACTTACACTTTACTAAAATTAGACTCTTCAGAAGAAAACCATTTATTTTAAAGTCAATTCCTGCTTAGTCAACAAAGAAAAATTTTATTGTAGTTATTTTTTACTAAACAGTTACAATTAACATTAATATTTATGTAAATATGACAGAATCACAATATTCAGTGACAAAATAAAAAGCGATTTTCCTTGCAATTTTCCATTTTCCTTTCTATTTATAGACTTTTTGGTTTCTTACCATTTTTCATTAATTAAATTTAATTATTCTAATAAAATAGTATGGTAAAAAAGAAAGCGAATTCTCAGAAATTAGGCCATTCCAGATGGGATTTGAATCCACGATCTTTGGATTAGAAGTCCAACGCAATATCCATTGCGCTACAGGGAGACTACGAACAATTTTCCTTTCTATATATGCTGTTGGACCATTATTTTTGCTTGTTACTATTTATTCATTTTTAATTTATTCAATGAATTAATATTTGAAGGAACTTTATTAACATCAAATGTTCTCCACTACAAGTTTTAAAAAATGTATTTGAACTTGAAGGATGAATAGAAAGTATTTTATTAACGATTGAAAATTTGAACAAGATATATATATATATATATATATATATATATATATATATATATATATATATATAGGGAGAGATTGAACTAATAGTAGAAATTGAAAAAATGATTGACTCCTTTCTAAATAATAAATAAACAGTTCTAATAATTTTGATGAAAAAATAAACCCCATGTATTGTATACTTATTGTGCTTTCTTGAGAATAATATGAAATATTTCAATTTGTAAGTAATCTGGTTAATAAAAATTAAGAAATATTGTTCTTCTTTATTAATAACTTATTTTATTAAGAACATTTATAGTCCCGTGTACTGTATCACACGGGGGCTTAAATAGAAGTGTGAAGCACATCACAAAGGAAAGGATTACAACAGAAACATCCATGCCTTCTCCGGAATTCAAACCCAGACCCTACGGCATCGCAATTAACGTCACTAACCACGAAGGGCGTAGCTGCCGTCATATCAGGCGTATCAATGATACGTGGCCCCCAAGCTACAGAAGCCCTGTTCAAATTCGTACTTCATTCGTTATCGTATTTCAAAAATTCATTTCGATTTCGTACATTAAAAATGGAATAAATAAGGTCTTACCTGTTAGAAGGACGCGGAGACTCGAGGAAAAATGCTTCCAATCAGATGAGGAACAAACGCTTATTTACAAACAGAACAAGACAGACAGGAACACTATATACGCTTGAAAACCAGCTACTGCAGCGCCACTGAACAAGAGTTACAACAGGCTCAAACATATGAAAGAAAAACATCGCAACATGTTAAAGGCTTCCCCCTTCCCCAATAAGGGAGTCAAAGAAATTTTGATACGGGGCCCACTTAGGACTAGCAACGCCAGTGCTAACCACTATGGCGGATGGGCGACTCTGTTAATTGAAAAATTCCCAATAATTTTTTCAATAAGAA